>OX465281.1:40854252-40897535 GCA_949987705.1 Thereva unica
TCATTTATGTTTGCCATGTTCGTCTTCGGCTTATTTGTTTCTGCCTCGTCTGCTTGACTCGTACTTTCCATTTTATAAGGTTCACTTTTTATTTTAATAAAGCTTTAACGAAAAAAAAGGTTGCCGAACAGAAAACTTTGCAATTTTTATTAATTCTGTTTTTAATCTTTAAAACACTCATTTGTGCAATTAATTTTGGTCATGTACTTATTAAATGCCTCAGGCTATTTAATGTAAAGAGGAAAGGAGAAAAGCGTTATTTTGTAAAATAAAATAAAAATTTTATATCGCGCACCTTCTGGTTATCATTCAAGTCGGAATTGTTATTAAGAGTCACATTAATATATTTTATTTTCATTAACTTGATGGTAATGATTAGAAATGAGTTTGCATGCTTGTTTAAAAATTTGTTTTCAAGCTAAACTTTTATGCCGTAGGGTGATAGATAAAAAAAAAGAAATATATATTTTGAGATTAACTGGCAATGTTGAGACGAAGAATATTTTTCCATATTGCTTAGGAAAAGAAGTTTATAGAAAAACATATAATGCTATCATTTGTTTTGTTATAAATGTGTATATATATATTTTATTTTATATGAATGACTGACTAAATAGCTGTATAGAAAGCCTCAATGCCTCTTACACAGAGTGATAATTGCTTTATTTAAGAGTATTAAAATTTTGTTCAAATATTTTGTGCAACTGTTTTTGTACTTACTATTCATTCTGTCATTGTTTTAATTTATTTCTTTGTGGTTTTGACTCACGATTTTTACATAACTTTTCCTTTTGATTTCCTGATGTGTCCGTATCTTCTGCATAAACTTGTATTTCTTTTGTTTATCGCTTTATCCCTAAAAAGTTCAAAATAACAAGGTTAATTTCCACTTTGTGTTAATTTTGAATTATTTTTATGTCACTTAGTACCTACTATTAACATTTGATATGCTAACTAACTTAAATATACTTTGATTCACTTAACTTATTTAATGTTACGGAGAAATGGATCCTTTTGCTGTGTATTGTTGAAATCTGCAATATGCTGCGTATGGACATGAACTCGGAAAATTCGCAATGGCTATTCATTCGTATGTACCTCAAAAAAAGAACTTTTGTGATTTTTTTTTTTAATTTATTTTGGCATTGGTTTTTTCATTGCAGAATCACTTCGCGATTACACTTTCTGTCCCATGTGCACTTGCTTACACTAAAACTTTTTTCTTTTTGATTCTTTTTCTTTGGTCTCGTTGTAGCCGGTACTGAAAGTATTTGCACGGTACTGAAAGTATTTGGATGTTATTGATGCCACCTCGGGTGTGTTGGCATTTAATCTTCTGATACCGTTTCTTCTCGTCCGTAATGCACTTTATGAATGCACTGGTGTTATTATTTGTTCTTTTTTCTTTGGATTTTTTTTTTTTTTTTATTAATTTCTGCACTTACTGTTCGCTATCCACTTGGATTTATCGTATTTTAGATATTTTGTTGAAGTCCTTTAAAACTGTTTTTAACTATTGAAAATTGTACTGATGAAAGTATTTATTTTCTTCACTGATTGGACAATCAAATTTTAACTTAGGATAACTAAAACTGAAATTGTAAAATTGTGTCCATGTGTCCTGTTGTCGGGGTCACCATTGTAGAGAGCCTTTCTGAAAGTCTCTTACTAAAAGCTGCTCGCTAAAGGAATAGGTTAGGGAAGAATATAAACCTCACCAGTAAATGATAAATGATGATTTATTTAAATACGATCGGTCGATCCTTAAGGATGATGGCGGATCGGATATTCAGTTGTCCGTCCGCGTCGGTGGTCCGGTAGCGAGAGAGAGAAATGCCAAGGCCTTGCTTCCTAGAAGACCTATCTTCCGGGCTGAACATAGTCACGTTCCATATAGGCGAAATGCATCTTCGAAATATTCGAAGTCATCGACTTCGTAAAGGCGTATGCGCATGGTCGCAACAAGCATTATTAAAAAACACTTTTGTAAAATCCTCGCAATAGGAATTTCGGTATTCGCGTCGAAAGTTCTAGAACTTTCGGGAATTTCTCAAAGATTTAAGAACTTTCAACAATTTCTTGAAAGTTTTCAAGTTTGTATAAACTTTTCTGAAGGTTCTCGAACTTTAAGAAATTTCTCAAAGGTTCTAGAAGTTTTTGCAATTTCTCGAAAATTCTCGAACTTTCAACAATTTCTTGAAGGGTTTCAAATTTTTACAAACTTTTCCGAAGGTTTCAGTCTCGAACTTTCAGAAATTTCTCGAAGGTTCTAGAACTTTTGGAAATTTCTCGAAAATTCTAGAACTTTCAACAATTTCTTGAAGGTTTTCAAGATTTTTTAAACTTTTCTGAAGGTTCTGGAACTTTCAGAATTTTCTCGAAGGTTCTAGAACTTTTGGAAATTTCTCGAAAGTTCTCGAACTTTCTTAAACCTTTCTAGAGGTTCTCGAACCTTCTAGAAATGCCTTGAACTTTCCAGAACCTCCCCGAAGTTTTCGAACTTCCTCGAACCTTCTAGAAGTTTTGGTTGAGTTTCAGGTCAAGTCAACCTCATTCTAAACCGTTTTTCTCCAAACCTTAACCGCGCAGCCCAAAACCGAAACCTTCTTCATGGATGGGAGGGTTGAGGCTACCCTACCGTTAAACCTTTTTTTGGGCTGCATTGGTTCGTTTTTGAGTTTTATCGGAACATACCGACATACAACTTTCTTTTACAATATATTATTGATTATTGATATTGATTGATGATGATGATGATTGATGCTACATGTAATTCGTGGACCGCAGTGTTTCAAAGATTTGAAAACAGTCAATGGATTTGTGTGTGATACATTCAAAGAAGCACGTCAGCGCTTAGGATTATTAGAAAGTGATAACCATTGGGAGTTAGCTCTGCAAGAAGCTACCCCTTCAGCTACTGCTCATCAAGTACGAGATTTATTTGCGACAATTTTAACAATGTGCAATCCCTCGAATCCTCAAAAATTGTGGGACACATTCAAAGAGAGTATGAGTGATGATATATTGTATCAAGTACGACAAGCTAATCCAGAGTTGAACATCGAGTTCAACGAAGATATATTTAATCAAGCTCTGGTACTTTTAGAAGACAAATGCTTAGCAATGTGTAATCAAACATTAGTTCAACTTGGACTAAAAGCACCAAATAGAGATGCTATTGATTCATTAAATTCTGAAATATTGAAAGAAAAAAGTTACAACGTTGATGAACTGCAGCAATACATTGCTAAGAACAGACCTTTGTTGACAGAAGATCAAAAGCAATCTTACGATTTGATAATGGATTATGTTAACAAAAATATTGGAGGAATTATTTATTTAGATGCACCTGGTGGAACAGGAAAGACATTCTTAATAAGTTTACTTTTGGCTGAAATACGCGCCCGACGAGAGATTGCACTTGCTCTAGCATCATCTGGAATCGCAGCTACATTAATGCCAGGTGGAAGAACTGCTCACTCTGCGTTGAAGCTTCCATTAAATGTTGCAGAACAAGAATTTCCAGTTTGTGATGTATCAAAATCATCTGGTCGACTCTTGCAGAAGAGTAAAGTAAGTATTTGGGATGAATGTACTATGGCACACAAGAAATCACTTGAAGCATTAGATAGAACTCTACAAGATCTTCGATGTAATTCAAAATTGATGGGAGGTGTGTTAGTTATACTTTCTGGGAATTTTCGGCAAACACTTCCAGTTATTCCAAAATCAACTCCAGCTGATGAAGTCAACGCATGTTTGAAACAATCGGTACTTTGGCCCCGAGTAAAAAAATTGCAATTAAAAACAAATATGAGAATTAAACTTAGCAACGATGAAGAAGGCAAACTCTTTGCCGACAAACTCCTACAGATTGGTGAAGGTACTCATCCAATCGATCCAGCGAGTGGGCAAATCGAACTTGAAGAAGATTTTTGTCACATCATTTATAATAAGGAAGAATTGATCGATAACATTTACCCAAATATTGTTGTAAACTATCAAAATCCAGATTGGTTGTTCGAAAGAGCTATATTAGCAGTGAAAAATGACATAGTAGACGGAATTAATTTGGAAATACAGGACAAAATTCCTGGTGAGGCAAGGATGTACACATCGATAGATTCAATGGTTGATCCAGATGAAAGTGTCAACTTTCCTACTGAATTTTTGAATTCATTGAAAGTGGCAGGAATGCCATTACATAATTTAAACTTTGAAATATTATGAAAACAACTTTGAAAACTATGAAATATGGTCTTAATTTGGAAGAACCATGCTTTTCTCATGGTCAGTTATATGTAGCTTGCTCAAGAGTAGGAAGCCCGAAAAATTTGTTTATTTATTCGCCGAATAAAACGAGCAACAGCACGGATTTAGAAAAGGGCGTTCAACCACCCCAAACCTTATGATCTTAACCTCTGAACTGTTTGGTGGTATGGAGAATGGTCATCAAATCGACGCAGTCTATACGGACTTTAGCAAAGCCTTTGATCGTGTTGACCACCATATTTTAATAACAAAACTTTCAAAATTTGGAATATCCGGTGCTGCCCTGAAATGGATAAGATCTTATCTTGACGGAAGAACCCAGGTGGTTAGATTTCAAGGATTTCTATCTAAAGAAATCGACATGACTTCCGGTGTACCCCAGGGCAGTCATCTAGGCCGACTCTTGTTTAATATATTTATCTCTGATTTATCTGACAAACTGAAAGATATTCCATATCTCTTTTACGCAGACGATTTAAAAATATACAACATCATAAGGTCCCAAAGTGATGTATCGTTCTTTCAATCAAAACTGAATGCTCTGCAAGACTGGTGCACAACGAATAAACTACATCTCAACATCGCCAAATGTCACTCAATCACCTTCTCATGAAAAAAAAAATATACAGCTTCGGCTGTATTATCTGGTTCTCAAGGTTCTTGACCATATCGATCAAATTAGGGATTTAGGTGTTGTTCTAGACAACAAGTTAAATTTAAATTTGCATTATGACAACATTACTGCCAGAGCCAACAAGCTGTTAGGATTTATGAGAAGAGCTAAAGAATTTGGCAATGTTTGGGTTACTAAAACTCTTTTCTGTTCCCTTGTCCGCCAAATCCTGGAATACGCTTGCACGATATGGGATCCCATATTCCAGGTAAGTAGCAACAGGATTGAATCAATACAAAAAAAAATTCTTCTTTTCACGCTACGTGAACTCCACGACCCGCGCGATTATCTTATTAGTCTACCACCCCACACGAGCAGGCTCAAAGCATTACATCTCTTACCACTGTCATGTAGGAAAAAGTTGCTTATCTCATGCCTCACCTTGGACGTTTTAAACAGCAACCTCAAAGTGCAGTTTCTATCTGATAGAATTAAGTTCAATGACGATGTCCGACAGACAAGACACATGAAATTGCTTAAGGAATATTCACATCGCACCGAGTATGCCAAGAACGAACCTGTTAACAGATGTTGTGTGGTCTTCAATACCTACAAATCCTGTTTTCCCCCTCCATAAGTAAACAGTCCTTTAAAAGAAAATTGATATCCCTACCCAGTAGGACCTGTACACTTACAGAAGTACTGAAAAGAGCACTTACTAGTAAGGGGTAGGCCTTACTATACCCCTTATAGAAGTGCTTATTTTTACACACGATGTCATAGGAGGTAAGGCCTTACTTTTCTACATACCTTAGAGCAGTTACATAAGTACTTACCTTAGAGTACTTACAGAGCTGCTCATCTGTTAGGGGTATAGTAAAGCCTACCCCTTACTAGTAAGTGCTCTTTTCAGTAGTTCTGCAAGCTTACCAGCGGGAAATGGAACATTGCAAAAAGAAATATTCATGGGCGCCTGTGGATATGTGATCCGGTATCGAATGAGAGCCGGGCTATTGAGTATGCTAATGTCGCATTTTATGTCGACGAAGATATATGCCAGTTTTCTTTTTTTCTATAAAATTTATGAAAACTCCAGGAAAGCTCCCTTGAGTCATCGGGCAGATTCTCACTTGTTTGGGTCTAATTCTGGACTACACCTTACCATCTGCCTTCTCTTGTAATGGGTTATATAAGGGCTCATCTAGCACCAAGAAAATAAGGGGTACCCCTTACCAGATGAGTATACTTATTTCAGTGCTCCATCGGTAAGGCCTTCCTAGAATTCCTACTGGGTATTGTCATCCTAGTCCTGTACTAATCAATATAGCTTAAGTTATATTTATGTACTATAATAAGGGCAATGATGTAAATTAGTTTAAGTGTGCCTTGTTTTGGCTTATTAATAAATAAATAAATAAATAAATAATTGACTGATCAACGAGCAATTATAACTGTTTTAACCAAGTTATTTTTGGTAAATGTGTTTAATTATTGGATTCCACACTAGTTCAGTATCATTATGGTCTCCTTTGGCTATTGTTTAGTACAGCGTAAATTCGGATAATAATGTGGAATGCTATCATATTTTTGCTTGCGTGTCCATTTAGTGGTTGTAGTAACACAATAAAAACGGATTTAATTGAATTAACTGAGCGTTTACAAAAAATCCACAAATTTGAGCACGCACTACTAATTTTTGAGAATGACATAAGATTTGATTCAAACGATTTCTGTTGGGAGCTACAGAAAGAATTCTATTTGCCCGCAATTGTTTTAACAAAAGTTGTAGATTCCATTTTAATAGATGTCTTCATTAATAATTTCATCTGTTTTTTGTTTATCGAAAGAGAAACGTTTCCAGTTTTAGAAATCGCAAATGCAGTTTTGAATCGAACCCATAGTACGAAAATGTTGGTTGTTTTCACAGCAGAAGCGAAGGAAGTTGAAAACTTGTTGGGAGTTTTTAAATGGTTTTGGGAAAACGATTTCTTAAATGTTGTGGCAATGGTTGCCGAAACAAGAAAACTGTACACATTCGACCCATTCCCGGATTTAAAAATAGAAGACGTTACTGAATCTCCTGAAACATATTTGTATAGAGATAAGTTGAAGGATATGAAAGGATATCCGTTACACACCCAATATGAGTATAGTCCTCCACGTGTTATAATATATAGAAATGAAAAAGGTGAGGAGGTCCTTACGGGAATTTTAGTAAAAGTTATTTTAATGTTCTGTGAAAAACACAACGCTACTTTTAAAGGTATTAATGGCAAGTTTTCAAATATGTCTGAAAGGTTGGAAGTTTTAAAAAACAAGAAAATTGACTTGACAATTTTTAGTTTGCCAATTGAATCAAACAATAACACTCCCCTCAATTTATTGAGTGTATCTTTATCTTATCCAGAGGCATTTGAGCAAGCCTGTATATTGGTTCCAACTGCAAAACCGTTGCCACATTATGTATATATAATCCGACCGTTTACGAGACTAACATGGATGTGTATTTTATGTTTTATTATATTTGCCACAACATTTGGATATCTAACGTCAGTCAAGATAAAAGGGAAGTTAGAATTAGGACAAATATTGATGGAGATTGTTAGATGTATTCTCTATTTTCCGATATCAGAAGCCAGTTTCAAGTTGGGAAGAGCATGGACCATATTTTTTGGAATATCATTATTTATGGGCTTCATAATATCCAACATGTACTTATCATTCTTGGCCAGCTTTCTTACAACCACATCATATGAAGTTGAAATTCAAACAAAGGATGACTTACGGAAAAGTGGTTTTCAAGTAGCATCGATTCAAAGTTGGTATAAGGATATTGCTTATCCTCAAGATTTTTTGCAAGACATCAAGGATATTACCATTCCAATGGAGGATAAATTGTGGTTTGAAACTGTTACTAAACTAAACAGATCTTTTGCTTATTTAACGACAGAATCCGCAATAAACATTTTATTTGAACAGCAGCGAGTGCTCGGTCGACCAATTTTCAGAAAAACCAGTTTTTGCTCGTACAAAATGCTATACAGCTTTCCACTACCACTGAACTCTCCACTTTTGGAGGATTTTAATTACCATTTACTAAGGCTACAAGAAAATGGTTATTTTAGTATTTGTGAGAAGATTGCCTTTCAGGATGGATTGAGAGCTGGTTTTTTAAAAATATTCCGAGATGAACGGAAAGAATTTCAAAATATTTCCTTAACACATTTTCAACTAATTTTTTTAACATTTCTTTTTGGAAATTTCCTTGGTTTTTTGTGTTTTATTATAGAGATTGTTTTATTACATAAAAATATTATTCGAAATTTTGTGACTTCATTGAAAAAATAATAAATAATAGATGTTGTACTCAGGGCAAATTTGTATCTGGTTTTTTTCTTTTAACACTAGCTGGAACCCGTTTCGCGTCGCTGTACCCATCGGAACAAAATAAAAGGACAAATGGTCAAAGTCGCCAAGCCACCATTCGTGATAGTGCCAGCTTCAATTCTTCGTCCCACGTTCTTGTAACTGAGTCAACTTCTATGCCGTTCTCAATATCACCCTCTTTCCTTCCACGTTGGGGTTCCTCGGTCACTGCGGCTACAGATTCTCTGGGAAGTCGCACTCCTCTGAATATCTTCATCTAGCGATTCTCTCCTGAAACTAATTTCATCATTCATTGCGCTCCTTTAATCCCTCATGGGACATAGGGCGGACACAGTTGCCCTCCAGCGGACTCTGTTTTGCGCGACAGCTCTCAGCTCCGACCAGGATCTCCCAGTTGTTGCGGCTTCTGCTAGTAGGGTTCTCCTCCACGTTGTTATAGGTCTCCCGACTCAACGGGATCCTTGCGGATTCCAGTCGAGGGCCTGTTTGGCTAGATTTTCGTTTTCGCGTCGCCAAGGTGTGGCCAACCCAATTCCATTTCCTTCGTCTGATTTGGTCGTCTATCCTTTCTTGGCCGGCACGGCGCCATAGTTCTTCGTTTGAAATTCTATCCTGCCAGCGGATTTTTAGGATACGACGAAGGCATCTATTGATGAAGACTTGTGCGCCCTGTGATGAATTGGGTGACTTTCAATGTTTCGCAACCATACAAAAGTACTGCCTTAACGTTGGAGTTGAACAGCCGCAATTTGGTGTTAGTTGAGATCTCCGTTGATCTTCATATGCGGAACAGGCATGCATATGCGCCTCGTGCTTTATTTATTCTGGAACTGACATCTTTTTCTGCACCGCCCTTTTCGGTAATAATATACCAAAGTAGCAGAATTTATCGACCAGTTCCACGTCACGGTTATTCAGCGCAGTCCGTTCAATGGTGTTTGCATTTATCCGCATTTCTTTGGTTTTAGTCGGATTTAGCCTTAAGCCTGCTGGACTACTTTCTGTTGCCAAATAGTTAATCATGTTTTTGAGGTCCTGGTGTCTGTGGGCCAGCAAACAGATATCATCTGCGTAGTCGAGATACTTAAGGCGGTCTAACAAACCCCATTGTATGCCGCCTGTTCTACTATCTAGAGTGCCGACAAGGATGCCATTTATTACTATAAGAAATAGTAAAGGGGAGAGTAGGCATCCTTGTCGTACTCCTGAGCTCACCTCGAAGCTGTCGGATAATTTTCCATTATGGAGAACTCTGCATTTGGAATTGTTATATAGGGCTTTTATCAATTCTATTATTTTATCAGGCAGTCCACGTCGCCGTAGTGCCTGCTATATAACATCCTGAAGCTAAGGCGGAGACTATTTGTGAATACTTAAGAATGAAATCTATAAACCAGGAATCTGTACCTTGCAGAAAAGTCAGCAAAGATCCCAAGCCTGCCGCTTCTTTTGCTTTTTCTGCTACACCTGTTGCTGGCAAGAACCTTTGGACCCGGATTTTTGGCTCGCTGGTGCTCTTTCCAAACTTTTTATGCCACGGGCACGTACTCGAACTCATCACGCAAAAGCTCCACTCCGAGCGTCCACAGATGTCAGAAAACTCGAGACGCTTTCGTTCTACTACCAAAACGTAAGGGATACAAAGTCAAAAACTAATGAAATCAATGCACTTTTGTGGTGGGATTTGAGACTCTCACTGACAATGGAAAAATAAATTTTGAGATTCCCAATTGTTTTGGCGCACGCCATACTATTAGCTTATTTTGAGGCGCAGTGGACTCCAGCTAGATTTATATAGAAAATACGAAACAATTATTTCTCTCGCTTTTATTAGCTTCACTTGTAACTATGTAATAAAAACTTGAAAGTTAAATTTGACCCACTTCCCGGTTTCTGATTGGGCTCAAATTTTTCATACACGTTTAGTTTAGTCGACAATGCAATCTGACCATTTTTTAACAAAAATCCAGAGGGCGGTTCCAAAATGGCGGCCGATTTTTGCAAGTGTGCTCTGCGGCCCTCTGACATGGGTATCAAATTAAAGGATATGACAAGCAGAATATAATTAGCTGTGGGCGTCATTCCAAGTTCAAAATGGTGGCCCGCACAAAATTGCGGAAGACTTATAATAGACTAAAAAATAAAAAATATAACCGATCATCTTCAAATTGTGCACACATTCGTAATTCGCGTGATAATTAGTATGTATGTAGGGAATTAAAAGCAAAAAAAACACGAATTATTGTCGTTCAAAAATGGTTATTTAATACTTGGTTATCGCCGGACGACTTGCCGGCTTCACGTCCACTTTCGACTGTGTCTCGTTGCTCTTCGCCGTACCCGTTGGAGATGCGGTTACTCCTTATGCGTTCCCACATCCGGCCGTCCTGTTGTTTCGTCTGACTCAGATGAACACGACCCTGCTTCGACTTCCTCCTCAGGTTCGGTTTCTTCCTCGGTATCCTCTTCGTCGGCGCTAGTCGTCGTTCTTGCCGGCCCTTCGCCTTTGCTAATTTTTTCCACAAGATATCTGTCGAAACCCTTTGAGGCTTTAAGCCTAAGAATTTGGGCCTTATTTTGAGTCCCAATCCAAACTGGGTCCTTACTATCGCTACGAGGTCGCCTACTGCATATTCGGGTGCCCGTTTCTTCCTTCTGTTGAATTGTTTCTGGTTTTCCTCCTGTATGTGGATAATTGCTTCTTTAGCCTTCCTCCTACACTCGTTTCTGTCATCTTCAAATTTCCTGGCATATTCTTCTTCTATTATTTCCAGCGCTCTCAAACCCGTTCCAGTCTTCATTCTAGTACCAAATAATAACTCGAAAGAGGTTGTTTGGATGGCGCGATGAAAAGTATTATTCAACACCATTTGTAGCGGGGCGACATGCATGAACCACTTCTCGGGATTCTCAAGAGACATTTTAGTCAAGGCTGCTGTAACCACTGAATTAAGTCTCTCTATCTGTCCATTACCCCGAGGTATGCCTGCAGTTATGAAATGAAGCTTAGTATCATGCTCCTTGCAATACTGACGAAAGTTGTTTGAGGTAAAAGCGCCTCCTCTATCTGCGATTATCCTTTCTAGAAAGCCAAATGTGCTCGCTACAATTTTGCGAGTCTTTGTTGGGAACAACCAGCAAAATTTCGTAAAACCATCGATCAAGGCAAAGATATATCGGTAATCTTTCTTCGTAGTGGCCAACGGTCCCAGATGATCACAGTGGAATGTCTCGAACGGTCGTTCGCCTTTGGGTATCGGATGTAGGGTTGCCTCTGTTTTGCCATATTTTCTTTCCGCCAAGATACATTTTACGCAACTGCTGATGCACATATCGATTCGTTGTCTTAAGTCAGTTATATAAAACTCCTGCTTGATCTTCTCTTTCATTTTCCTGTAATGGAAATGTCCTTCTTCGTGTATGGACCGAACTATAGCATTTTTCATCCTATCTGGCACGACGTACAACAATTTACCATCTACTTCCTTGCATAGAACACCATGGCGCAACGTATAATACTTGTATGGGCCATGTTTCAGTGCTTCGCATATCGCTTTGACTTTCTCATCGCGACTTTGGGCTTCTTTAAATCGATCCGTTACGTTTGCCTTACTTTGTACGCACAACATAGCCACGGATCTAGTGTCAGATCTTTGTGCCTGCTCGATGTTCTACTTGCTCGATCGAAGTCTTGCAGAATGAGAGACCAGCGGGCAATTCGTGTCATCAAATCTTTCTTCTCCAAGGTCATCGTGAGCGCCTTACAATCTTTAACTAATTTAAAACTTTTACCAAGCAAATATATTCTAAATTTTTTCACCGCCTCGGTAATGGAAAATGGTCCTTGTGAATTTTTTTTATTTACCGCACGAAAATCCACGTAAAGCCTGTACGTGTCCATCCTTTTTCCTGACCAATACGACTGGACTGGCGTAGTCTGATGTACTCTGTAATTACACATATTCTTAGCCACTCCTCGACCTGGTCGTCGATTATCTTCTGCTCTGTTGGCGGAAACCTTCTAGGACTCAGCGGAGTTATTTTCATTTGAATTGGTGATCGACTTATGGGTTGAGGTGAGTATGGTTCTATCAAAGATACTATTTTATTAACATTTTCTCTTTTCAACTTACCCAAAGTCAGTTTGTCTGTCAAAGCGGGTGAGACAACTTTAATTTCTGATAGGAAACAACTTGCTCCTTCTTTCTCCCCTTCTTTAGAGCTACATTCCGTCACAACTTTCTTCTTCTTTACAATAGATACGACAACTCCACCATCTATGATAACTTCAGCATGCCGTAACATGGTCAAGCCTAAAAGCATTGGAGGCTTCATCCACTCATCTTGGACCGCATGTACATCAATCTCCTTGTATTCTTCACCGTAGTTTATCTCCAGGTTCACTTTGTAGAAGCCTTTGGTAAAAACAGTGCCGCCTAAAACTGTTACTGAAAGCGAAGTAAGCCTAAAAATAGAGTTTGTTTTAATTAATTTCAGATATGATTCTTTGATAAAACAGATGCCGCTTCCTGAGTCAATTACACCATCTATTAAAACACCATTCGCTTTTAAGGATATGCGCGTGCCATTCACCGATATAGTATGCGTGCTGATGGATGGTTTTATGTCCGTGCAATCTCTGCCCTTGTGGCCGTACTGATTGTATCTGAAGCACTTCGGTCCCCTTCTTTTTTCTGGACAATCATTGAATTCGAGCTCTGAGGAACCGCAGTTGTAGCAGTGTTTTAAAACCTTCCACTTTTCATTCCCACTCTTCCTTACAGGTGTCTTTCCCGCGTTGGTGTTTTCACTGGTCACATGTTGATTGGCGTCGCTCTTAATCTTCTCGTAAATGTCCAACTTTTCTTTAAATTAACGTTACCGTATTCGCGCCATACAAAACGGACTTGTTTGTCGGACTGTCATTTATTCCGTTAATTACATAACTGATAACCGATAATTTGTCTACATCCGCGTGGGAAGCGATATCGATCATTTTGTAGAGGTACTCCCGTAGCAATTCGTCACGACCTTTTCTTCGCGCACTTAGCATCTTATGAACATCAGCACTGTTAATCTTTGGTAAAAATTCCATAAAAATCGCTTGCTTTAACGCGTCGTACGTTAGCGGTTTCGCGTCACATTCGATATATAATTTGGTTACTCCGTCCAGCGATCTTTTGCACCAAATGAACCGTTGTAGCTCATTTAGCTGGAATACGGTAGCATATTGCTCAAACTCCGAAATCCATTTGCGCACACTCACCGCGCCATCACCTGAGAACTTTCGTATGAGCATCTTAAAATCACCGAAATTAAAGCGCATCGCGGGTTCTTCGCTATCACATACTTCCATTCGCGTGGACGCCGCCCGCACGTTCTCGAAATCTATTGGGAAATCACTACTATGGCGAGTTCGCCTCCTCCTTGAACTCATCTTGTATATAACTTTATTATTATTACGGAATTCTTAAAAATACTTTTACCGACAATCCGATAAATCAAAATTTCTACACCGTTCTCAAATACTTTAATTAACAAGTTACTACGTCACACTTCCCGTACGCACTACGTGTTATTGTTTTATGGCTTATTCGTACTCCCGTTATGCACAATCACCGCAATTTACTGCAGTCTTTCTATTTTTTGTTTTTTTTTTTTTTTTATATATTTTCTTCTTGATAAATAATCAATTATCTCGACAAATTCCCGATTTTGCTCTAAAAATTCCCCCCCCCCCCCCAAAATTTATGTAGGGAATTAAAAGCAAAAAAAACACGAATTATTGTCGTTCAAAAATGTTTATTTAATACTTGGTTATCGCCGGACGACTTGCCGGCTCCACGTCCACTTTCGACTGTGACTCGTTGCTCTTCGCCGTACCCATTGGAGATGCAGTTACTCCTTTTGCGTTCCCACATGTATGCATGATAAGTTGAATAGTTGAGTTGAGGTTGAGAGTTGAACATAAAAAAGCACTACACGTTACAAAAAGCGTTGCTACTGTCAACTAAATTCAACTTCTCAAATACTGAACTCGCGTCTCTATGCACAGTTTCGTCTCAACCCAGGTATTATAGTTGAGTTTGAGCTCAGTCGACCCTAACTCAACTCGGCTCAAGTCTACAGTTATTTGGACTCGGGTTTAACCTGAGTTCAACTCATCATGTGTACTAAATGAAATCTGACCATTTTGTAAAGAAATCAAGAAGGCGGCGCGGTTTCAAGATGGCACCCGATATTTGCAATTATGTTCCACTGAGCCCACGACATGGGTATCAAATGAAAGAGTACGACAGGTAGAATACAGTAAGCTGTGTAACATAATTTTAAATCAAATATGGCCGCCACTACAAAATGGCGAAAGATATATAAATACATAGATTAAAAACTAGAAAATAAAAAGAACTAGTTTAAAAAAAAACTAAAAAAAAACGCTTTTATTAACTTCCCAGTATAGGAAGTTATTGTAATCGGCCCGAAAATCGAAATCGAAATATTCGACGTATTTTCATCTTTCAAGGTCACAGGAGCATTTTAAGCCAAAAATTGGGAGGAAGTATATGTGTGTGTGTGTGTGTACGTATGTGGTCATTTTTTCCTGCACGATATCGCGCGAACCAAAAAAGATATTGACTTCGTTGAGGTGTCGTTCCAAGCGTATTAACCGAAATATGATCTGAAAAGATTTTCATGAAATTCGGTCGAGCCGTTTTTTTGGTTAAGCGGCATAAGTGATTTTTGTACCTGCACGATATCGCCCGAACCACGAAAGATATTGACTTACTTGAGGTTCCGTTTGAAGCGTATTAGCAACAATATAATCTGAAAAGGTTTTTATAATATTCGGACGAGCGGTTTTTTGGTATAAATGACATATAAGTAATTTTTGTACCTGTACGATATCGCGCGAGCTATAAAAGATATCGACTTAGTTGACGTGCCGTTCGAAGAGTATTAACCAAAATATGATCTGAAAAGATTTTCATAAAATTCGGTCGAACCGTTTTTTTTTTGTTTAAACGACGTATATGATTATTGTACCTGCACGATACCGCGCAAACTAAAAACTATATCGACTTCATTGAGGTGCCGAAAAAAGAATATTAACGAAGAAATGCTCTGAAAAAATTTCATAATATTCGGTCGGGCCTTTTTTGTTTAAATAGAAAAACTTTGGCTAATTGTCAGAAAGACGTTATTACATTGACAAGTTTTGCTAATATCTAATAAACTCGATGGAATGAGACCCGTTCTACGCATGATACAGTTTCAGAAAATTACGGCCCATCCAGGGATTTCCAGTAGTTACCGCGAAATTTGTTCTTTTTGGTCAAGTCTGACAAGTACTTAACAGTTACAGTTTTGTTAATATCTCCGGAAAGCTGTGGAATTTCCAAATGAAGTCATTCGCTTCTCAATTTGTCAATGGCGCTTCAGCCTGCTCAATACGAATTTGAACACCCGCTTTAGTGCAGCGAACGAAATACGGAGGAAATGTTTGTTTGCTAACGTTCAGGAAAAACAAATTCTCTAGAAAAATCTTGTGGATTTACTATTATTATAGTTATTTGAACTAACTTCTCTCGGGATTGCTTTGTCATCAGTTCTGATACTAGCCAATTTTCCACTAGTGCTAAACGTATAACTATTTTGTAAGAAGTCAGTTTATTCCATCTTCGTTCATCATACTGGGAAGTTAATGGTGTGAACCGAAGGGGTCAAACCCACATCGCAACTAGTTTTAAAATGTACCAAAAAGTAAAAAATAATTTTGAATGTAAAGTTTTTATTGCTGCAGCCACTTACTTAAATATAAAAAAGCCTCGGCGCTATCGAAAAGTTCCAGTGTCAATAAAATAAATATTTATGTAAAGAGCGTCTCACGCTTTTTACCACATAACTCACGTGCGTTTCTATTGTGAATAGCAACCCTTGTTGAATTAAAAAACACCCTGCTGAGTTTACCTGGGAGATCTCTTCGCCAAAGTTGTCGAGCCAGATACAATTTAACGTATGCCATGCTAGAAAGCTTATTACAAAATCGAAGTCTTGTAACCAATATACATATTAGCTGATCGGCGCGTTCACCCATTGATCCATAAAGTTCTTCAAAAGTATTTGTGAGCAGGTCTTACAGGCGTAAGTGAACTGACACGCATATGTGGCTTTAGGTGGAAGGTTTCCCGCCTCAAGGTCAAGTATCCTCACGGCCATGTCCTGCAGTACTGGAAAACTGATAAAAATCTTTATGTGTGTAGCCATTTATCGTCAGTCCGTGCCTGAAGATCGGAACTTCTACTCTGATTAAGCTACTTACTTTAATAATCAATTCTGGATGCAGAGGCTCATTGACCTTTTCCGTTTAACGTTTGGTTTCGGGAAGTTGAACTTAAAGGTATTATTTTCACTATTGCCTCTCTGAATGCCAGCTCAAGAAGGAATTTTTATTTCTTGTAATTGATGCTCGATGGCTTGATTTTTATTATTGTTGACCTGGCAGGTGTTTTTCTCCAGTGGCCGCAGCCGTCTTACTAGCTCAAGTGCGAACATATTCAGTGTGGATTTTCGATGAGGCCGGGAGTATGTTTATACTTGAATTAACAGCCTGCAATGCTAAACTGCAGTCTTGGACTTACACGAGGCAGTACATTTATCCCTTACACGATGGTAAATCGTATTGAGGCCTAATAATTTAAAAGTCCCTGTTCAAAAAATAAATAATGTCCTACTGCTGCATATGCGCGTATCGAGATAAATGAGGCGAGGTGGGATTGTAAAAGGTTACTCCTAAGCTTGGGTTTTTCATAAAAAAAAAAATACGAGCTGGATAGATATTCTTTAGATTTTTTGAGGAAGTGAAATTTTTCACTGGAAAAACATTTCTTACTTGTTTTGAAAAAGTTAATTTTCCCACATGAAATTTTTCCTAAACTCATTTTATAATCATGTCCTACCCAACACTATCTCTGGAGAATCATGAGGTGATCTGCAGTCCACGGCCTGACAAGCGGTCGCCTCCTCCTTCAGTAGATTAGATCGGTCAATCTAAATACAGAGCTTAAAGAGTAAGCAGGCATGAGGAGATTGGGAGTGCGAGGTGGATATGGAAGTAATTTTATCCAATGATCCGCCATGATTCTGCACAACTATCCTCACAACTGCACAAGTCGTGGCGGTATTAAAAACAAAAAAAATCAATTACAATATTCACTCCTGACGCCTTCTGAAGCCAAGATAAACGTCAATCTTACTGCCAGTAATAACATTAGCCATGGCTTGGCTCACGTACGTGTCTCCTGAGCATCGGTGATTCTAAAGTATACGAATCCTTATTTGATTGCGTTTTTATTTCCGGTCATGAAATTTCGTTTTACAGTCTCCTAGAAAAGCAGGTTCCTTTACTTTCCCAAAAAAATTATCTCTATCGTTTATTACACACTTCGAAGCCATTTACCTCGAAATTACTTTAATGGCGTGCAATCTGCACAGGTATTTATGCAAGCCGTAATTAACCGAAAAACAAATACCTTCACTAGCTCCCACATGGCTGCATGCATTTCCCCATTTCCCCAGGGCTCCCTAAATACGAAAACTTTCCAATCCTGGAGTTGTAACTGCGTTCGTTTGCGGGAAATAGTTGAAAGCTGAATATGCAAATGTCTCCCTTTTAAACAAGGCAACATTAATTAGTTTTTTAGTGTATTTTAGGGAAACTCGTGTGGAATTTATTTGAATTTTCGCATTTTTTTGAATGACTCCCCGGGAAACTATGGCGCAAACGAACAGGGTGGGCCTTAAGCTGCAAAAAGTATTTCGAGTTTGTTTCGATTGCAAACACATTGTTCGTTGTTGATGTTGATAATTCCTGTTTGTGCACAACAATAATTATGTTCAGAATTGGCGAAAACTTCTGCTTCGGAATTTTGTTCGAGATACATATTTGTTTAGTGGTGTTTTAGAGACTTTAGAACTTTTCTTGTTTTTGTGATGAGTTTTTATAATTGAATCACTTAATAAAAGTATTTTCCAGTTTTTTATTTGAAGAGGTCCTGTTTTTCTCTTTAAATATTGATAGAAAATAAAATTGTGATGAATAAAATATTATATATTTTTATCTCTGGCAAATATTCCTCCAGCTGGAGAGACTATATTAGTATTTTTTTTTTGAGAAGAGCAGCTAAGAGATTTTACACCTACATAACCCTAAGATAGACAATCATAGATTGAAGATCGCCAAGATAAAGAGTCTGGAGGAATCAGCCAGCCCTAACATGATTCTGATTGCCTAACCATGACAAAACTGTTACATCCGGCGGGACTTCTCCTGAAAACCCATAGCAGTCATTTCATATGCAATTGCGGCTGCCTTCATCTAAATTGCCGACGCCGGACAAAAACTACCAGAACCACGGGAATTTGGATAAAATTGAGTTTTTATCCCGAACAATACAGGGTGTAGTGTTATATAGACGAACAAAAAATTGACCGTGCGGGGGGGGGGGTAGGGGGAATCGCAACTGTTTAGCCGATAGGGCCACGGCAACGAAAAGGGCAAACGATTTACGATATTTTCTCATGGATTGTTCGAACTCTGCCCAGAACTCGAGCTAAACAATATCTAGCCGATCCATCCATCCAATGGCGCTACAGCCCAAATCGAGCCTTGGCCTCCTCTAGGGCATTTCTACAAGTTTGACGGTTCCTTGCAGCAGTTCTCCAGTTCCGAATGTTGAGCATTGTCTCTGCGTCACCCTTCACCTCCTCCTGGGTCTACCTACTGGTCTATTTCATGGAGCTTCTGCCACCATAAGCCGTTTTGGAATACGGTTGTCGTCCATCCTAATTACTTGGCCGGCTAGTCTTAGTCTGTTGATTTTTATAAACTTTGAGAGTTGTAGGTCGTCAAAAATTTCATACGACTCGTGGCTGTATCTCCTTCGCCATATTCCATCATCTCTCGTTGGGCCTATTATGCATCTGAGAACTTTCCTCTCAAACCTGTTGACTCGTTCCTCTATATCCTGGGTCATAGTCCAAGTCTCGCTGCCATATCACAGTAACACTTAAATTTTTGAAGCACTTAAATTTTTGTATGAAGAAGTCGATTGAAACAACTTACGTGCTACCACCACTGACATTACCGCCATCCAGGAAATGAGATGGGCAGGGAATGATGTTTTGCAAAAACCTGAGTATGACGTATATTACAGCTGTCAGGTCAGCAAAAGAATGAAGCCTACCATTATAAGCTTTAAAGCAATAAATGAAAGGCTATGCACCCTTCGTGTGCGAGGTAAATTTAAGAACATCAGCCTCAAAAATGTTTACGCTCCTACAGAAGAGTCCCCAGATGATCATAAAAAAATTCTTCGAATTAGTTGAACGGGAACTTAATACCTGCCCCAGGTATGATGTAAAAATCATACTGAGAGACCTGAACGCCAGAGTATGCCGGGAGCCCAAATACAGTCAATATATCGGCAACCACAGCTTGCATGAAAACACTAATGACAATGGACAGCCAGTTGTAGAGATGGCAGCAAGTAAGAACTTTTGTCGATGCAAGTACTAGATTTGCGCGTAAAGATATCCATAAAGCCACCTGGGTATCTCCTGATGGAGCCATTCGTAACCAAATAGACCATGCGTTGATAGACCGCGGCCATTTTTCGGGTCTTATGACAGTTTGAACCAGGGAGACTATACAAGGAGATATAACTCTTATGGGGAAAATAACCGGAAATTGATGCGTAGCAGAAACTAAACTTCCAGTTCATTTTTGGCCACAGATGTCGCCTAAAGCTGACGTGCCCCACATGAAGTTAGCTGAATTTTACCCATTTCGACGATTTCTTCAAAATTGTCAGCCGAAATGCAAAAAAAAATCATTGGGAATTAATAAAAATTCATTGGGAAATCCATAAAATGGTTAAATACGAAAAATCAGAAGCTGATTTTTTAAGTTAGGCGTAAACATAAAATATTGTAATAGTTAACGAACTTGGCCATGAACCGGATGAATATAATCCGCCATGTTTTTTGGGGTACATGTGACTGTGGCGCCCTCATTAATCAAACGAAAAGTGACAACAGGGAGTTATATCTCCTTGTATAGTCTCCCTGGTTTGAACGAACCAAGGTATGGTACGTTGTTGGTATGGTGCTCCGAGAGCGCATTACAAAGCAGAAAATCTTAGTATCCTCTGATCAGGCTCGAATCGACACAGCTGCAATACGCTATAAAATGGCCCGAAACAGCTACGGTCATGCATTATAACTCGCCCTAAGTCCTGGGGATGAAATGCTGGCGTCGGTGAGAACTGGACTCGCCTTAAAAATACTGTCCTTAGTACTGCTGATTCCATCTGAAGCAGAAGTCGTAGAGATCGGAACGACTGGTTCGATAATGAATGCAAGCTGGCAACTGGTAAGAATGCTGCGCACCGAGCTATGCAGCAGTCTCAGAGAACACGGGCACGCGAAGAGAACTATAAAGAGCTGAAAAAAGAAGAAAAGAGAATTCACAGACGATAAAACGAAGCCTGGGAAAAAAAATTCGTCTTTGAACTAGAACAGTACAGAGAACGAAGGCCGCACCAGGCGCGGAAGTTCTACCAAAGAGTCCGCAGTTTGACGCAATTCACACCACGTTGCACATACTGCAAAGACAAAGAAGGGAATCTGATCACCGATCAGATATGTAGATTCAAAGTGTGGGCAAACTGCCGAAAAACGACTACTTACCCACACTTTGAACCTATATATCTTCTAAACGGAGTCACTCAGGTTCCTGTTATTTCTTTCACATAAAAGAATACACATTTACCTAAAAGATGAGCCTAATTACGTTGCTCTACTATAATCGGTCTAGAAGTTATTAAAGTTTAAGTAAATGGCAATTTGGCCATACAAGTTGCAAGTGAGGGGATATGAGTGCTTTATGTAAATCTTTAAAACGGCGATATCTCATGAATGACAATTCGTACGGGAAAATGTATAAGATCCTTTTTTGTAGGTAATCGCATAATCTACAAACTTTGTAAACACTATTTTATGATAAAAGTTACCGTTTTGCTGAAAATCGCAAAAAACCCGTTTTTGTGACCTTTGACCCCGAGTAAATCTAGGTTCCAGGTGCCGGATCGATGGGGACTTTTTAGATTTCATTTATAACGGTGCTTTGAACAATCCTACCAATTTTCAGCTAGGTGCGAATTAATGTACCTTCATACCTATTTTTTGGTCTAATTTGACCGGACTATAAAGGTGATTCGGTGATTGGATTTTAATGCGACAGAATTCAAAGGATAACCAAGAAAAATTCCTTACTGTGAGAGAATTGAACAGTGGCTTCAGCCCAGGCAAATCAACGACTGATCAGATTTTCACCATGAGGCAGGCTATGGAAAATTGTCAAATTTTCAGAAATATTCATACTTTAGTTTTGCAAAATGCACTAAAATTGGGTTTCGTGACCTTTGACTCTCCATAACTTGTGTAGCCGGTCAATTGGCGAAAGGGAATTCAGTTGGTTCTACGTAAATTTCGTATAGGACATTTTTATGCAGATTCATCTCACGAGCAGCTTTTACTTAGCCAAAATAATATAATTTAAGCTATAATTTTTTTTTAAAATTTTTAACTGTCACAATTGTCACATTATCATTTTTAGATTGATTTAGGCCTGTCACTTTTTAGATACAACTTGCCTTCTTTGCTAAATAAATAAAATACAAAAGTTGGTTCTTAGGCCTAAATAAGAACAGTAAAAGTTTCTTAACGCAATAATAGATCTTACATCTCTCAGGCATACGATTCTTATAGGAACATGTATTTTTCATTTAAAAGTGATGCAAAAAATGTAGTTACAGTGTAAAGATGCTTCGATTGATTTTCGAGAGGATATGGAGAATCTCTGCAAATATTTTTCCATCAGATTAGAACGAATTGAAATCTGCTGTAGAATTTTATCCTAGCAGCCCTGGGAGATGGCACCTGCCGCAAAAATGGACAAATGGATAAATCACGAATTTACATTGAACAACAAAAATCGAAGTGAATAAGGATGTATGCACTTCCATTTGTTCAATCCTTTCGGTGTTCTTGTCCCATAGAATCTGTACAGTATGGGGACTAAAGCACTATGGATGTTTATAAATCGCCACTAAGCTGGACACTACCAGAACTATTGAAAGTACGTACAAGGCAAATGCATTGTCAGACTGAGGACTGAATTCTTTTGCGTAAGCTGGATTTGAAGTTAGCTTTGCTTATTCAAGGTATAGTTTGCCTTGATTAATTTCGTTTGTTGAACAGAAAATATTACCGACAGTTTTTTTTATATAAATTGGTAATGAACACATTTCCGTTAATCAAGTGATTGTACCATAAGATAACCCATCTTTTCCTGCTATTCTCATAGGTGCTTTATGAATCAAAAGATTCAGTTATTAAAGACTGACTGACGACTACGATAATATAAAACAGGACGACGATGACAAGTTTTGATGGAGGCAATGCCAATTAAGAGATCCTTAAAAAAACTGTGTGTAACCTCATGGAGGCTGGAAGCTTGTATATTTCTTCGTAGAACGCTTTCCATGACTTTCATTTGGATCTTCCTAATTTTTTGTTGTAATCTGTGGGGGTTTTCTTGTAGATGTCCTAGTTACGCAAGACTTTAGCACTGTTGAATATTTATTCTATTTTCCATCCTGTTTCTGTAGAGATGATTGTTCCTCCACGCAGCCCTTCGGTTGTTGTTTCAACAGGGCAACTGTTTGCAAAGAAATATTGCAGAATCTTTCAAGTCAAACTTTATATGGCTGTGGCGTGGCCAAACATGGATGCGTCTAAATTTTGGTAGACTTACTTCTATGCATTTATCTAACAATAAAAGAAAATTTTCATATTTTTTGAAAATATATTAGCACTGTTGGAAACCAAGTTCGGCAAAACCTTAAGTGATTTCGTCCCCTTTGGATTGTATGGGGGGATATCCAGTCAAATAATCTTCTTTTAAAACACGATAAGGTTCCTCGCAACATTTTGCAAGAATCGTCTATCACACACAAAACAGCCCAATCGTTGCGGGTTAGCCATGATATGTTTACAATATACTTAAAAAGAAATCGCGTTACGATCATACGGAACAGAATCTGGAAAATAGTGCTAATTGGTTCGGAGACAATGATACATTCCTGGTAGATAGAGGGTATCGAGATGCTCAACCTTGGCTGGCCCTACTCGAGGGCTCATGCCACCAGTGAGAGGACGGGGTAAAGACCAACTATCATAAATATCCCCACCGGTATGATCACTTTGGACCCCTGAATCTTCAGACACAAGCTGTATTTGGCACAAAGCCCCGTCACTCCTCCTTCCCCCAAAAAACTACTAGGGGCTAGGGGGATATAAATGGTTTCTGAATGTAAAACAATCTATTTAACCAATGACACAATGAATATTTCCGGATTGGGGGGGGGGGGGTATTATGAAAGGTGGTAAATGTCGGGGGTGAGGGTCGGGGGTAATGGTTGTCAGAAAGTAAAAAGAGGTTGGTTAGCCAATATTCATGATCAGTTAGTTAAATCTATCCCCAATTTTCTTTGGTGCAGTATTGAGGAAGGGTTTTAAGTTGAGGGTAGTGGTGGTTGGACTAGTGGGAAGAGAGAGGAGAGACTTCAGATCTACATGAGGTTTACATAGTCTGAGATTGAAGTGTCATTGGTTGCTAGCGTGGTAATTCAGTAATCAGAAAAATCCTTTGGATGGGTCGTGGTGGGGGGGACGAGTGAGGGGAGGGGTTGGATAGTCGGTGCTTGAAGGTTCAAAGGGGTGGTTGTTTGGAGTAGCCATTGGGTGGACTACAATAATAAATTGTTTTACATTCCGAAATCAGTTATATCCCATTAGCCCCTTGGAGGTGCCTTTTGTTGGGAAGGGGGGTATATGGAGTATGTTCCCATGGAGACTTTTTTTTGATCTACCTGAAAAATTTCTACAAAATTCACCGAAAGACATTTTCCCATACAAACGGTGCGGGGTCCTTTAGTAAACACAAAATAATCCATCTAATGAAAAAATATTGTTAAAAGAAATATGTAGATACAGTACCGGTAATATATAAAAATAAAATCATATCGCAATCGCGCTCGCTGTAAGTTCCTTGATTCTAGAACGTTTATTATTGCACTGAAAATGGAATACGATAATTGGCGATTCGGATAATCGGTGTTTTACTGTAATTCTTTTTAACACAATCATGTTCTTTTGCCTTCTCTTAAATAAATTGAGCACAAATAATGACTTCACTTTCCATTTTCACGATTTTTAATTATTTGATATTTTCAAACTTAACTGTCAAAAGCTTGCACTTATAAAATTTGTAGCGCGTCAACATTCAAAATTTATCAAATTTATCATAATTTATCATATTATCATAAATTGCCGTAGTATATCAACGGCATTTTACATGTCAGTGACAGGCAGCTTGGTGGCCCCATCAGTTCACGGAGCGGTTTAGGGGTATCCCGGGCAACGATATGGCCTAAGGGTACATTACAGTCTGTTTTGCAGTAAGGGATTGATTCTGTCGTGTCTCACTGATGAACGCAGACACGGCACAAACGAATCCCTATTAACGGACATTATATGCCAACAATTGTAATAAAAAATGACATTTTTCCGAATTTGTTATTTGGTAGAACATGATTTTATCACAAGTTACTAAAAGCGATTACACAATTTTATCATTCCCAATCAACTAAGTGGAAATCAGTGTTTCACCATCCACAACAGATTTATTCAATATGATAATAATATCACTAAAAATAATTATTATACCTAAATTTATCGATGCTAGTTTAGTGTGAGTCGAGCTGTAAAATGCTAGTAAATTTATTTGGTGTTTTACTGTTTTCCATATTTAAGCTTTCACACGAAATAAACATCCACGAACTAATTCCACTGACTGAAAAATTGTTAGAATACTATGATTTTGAGAATATTGTAATATTTACACAGAAACCAGTGAATGGAATAAATGATAACAAAGTTACAGACGCAGAAAACTTTGTGAAAAAATTACAATTGAAATCACAAATCGCAACAATTTGGATAACAGAAAGGATGGATTCGAAATTAGACGGACTTTTTCATAGAAACATTTTGTCACTTGCCTTCATTGACAGTTTAAGGACGGAATTTATGGATTTAATCAGCTACAATCTTGACTACTTTCGTCCATCGAAACTAGTTTTGGTTCTGCCTTTTAATGTTGTGAGTCATATTCAGTTGAAACTGTTGTTCCAATGGTGCTGGACAGAGAGATTTGTTAATGTTATTGCCCTAGTCGAAGAGAACTACAGCAATCGGATATTCTCGTATGATCCTTTCTTGAAGCTATCTGTAGTAGAGAAGATGTCGACAAATGTCAGTGATTTATTTTTTCCTAAAATGAAAAATTTTCATGGAATGCAAATACGAACAAATTTCAGGCAGCGACCACCAGCAGTATTTGATTATATAAACAAGAAAGGAAATCGTGTTGTTTCTGGATATTGTGTAAAAATAATATCAGAATTTGCAAAAAGTGTTAAAGCTACATTTCACGAGATTGATCCGACTATTCAGTTGGCTAAAACAGAAATGGTTAGCTTGCTCACAAAGGATTATGTTGACATAATAATTAGTCCTTACACGATCACCAACAGTTTACCAAACGGCATGGCTTACCCATTTGCAGCGTCAATGTTTTGTATATATACTAGGCCTGGTCATCCAATTGATACATCGAAATATATTGTTTTACCATTTAAATTTAAAGTTTGGTGGCTATTTATCTCCTCGATTGTGCTAGCCACAGTGATTGGTTATGTAACATCGATGGTGATTGGACACAAGTTAGAATTCAGCAGACTCTTCAACGAAGTTCTTCTGCGAGTTCTTTACTTACCACATCCAAAAATGAAGAGCTCATTAAATTTGAAATGGATCATTTTCTTCTTAATTTTATTTACTTTTGGATTCATAATCGCCAACATTTACTTATCAAAACTAACTAGCTTGCTCACTCAAACAATATACAATCCGACTATCAACAGCGTTTCGAGTCTGGTAAAGTCCGGAATTAAAATAGTCGCAAAGAGAAAAAAATTTCATTTCTTGCACCGTTTACTAAATGTTCCACTCGATCTCTACCAGGGAGTCGAACAAGATGAACTAGATGACTTCCTATTCACATTAAACAGCACCTATGGCTATGCGCTTCTGAAGATCATGGCAAAATTTTATCTCCAACAGCAAATATTTCTGGAAAGGCCACTTCTGCTTCAAACGAGTATCTGTTCACCTACAGCTCACATATCACTCATGACCCGCCCGGGTTGGCCATTTCTGGAGAACTTCAACGAATTCCTTATGTTCATGCATCAATATGGGTTTTACACGAAGTGGATGAAGGATGTTTTCGAGGATGGTATTCAAGGTGGATTTGTAAGGATACTTGGTGAATACGAGATGCAGAAATTGCGACAACCGGGGCATACCTATAAGCCATTAACTTTGAATCATATGGTAACCGGTTTCGAAGTTGTGTTTGTTGGATCGTTTTTTAGTTTTCTTTGTTTTATTGGAGAGATTTTATATTATTATTTAAGACTGAAACTTATAAGGAGAAAGAAGATCAAGAAGAATAAAGTGAAAATCAAGTTGAAAATTTAAATAAATTCTTTTGAATTTTTTTTTATCATACCTGTAGGAATTTAGTATCAAATTATTGTTTTCACAGGAATGTCCATAATCTCATAGTCATCATAAAATTTCCCTAACTAATTTTCAACATTGATTATAAGTGGCCGTGTTTTTTTAATGAGCTGGGTTTTAAGAGGTTTTGAGTTCATTAAAAACCGGCAAAGGAAATTTTGCAAAACCTCAACTGAATCTCTTTTCAGAATCTAAGCTGAAACGTCAGCTGTCGCCCGCAAATTTTAGTCACGAAGATTTTGTTGAATGAACTTTGACAGGTACAAATACAACTGAAATCGCTTGCGGCCACAGTTGCAAATTAGTTTTTAACCAGTAACCTCGACAGAGACCCAGATAGACCCCGATAGAACTAGGGTTTTCGGTTTTGTATGGCGAAGAACTAGCCAGTTCATTGAAAAAACACGGCCAGTAAGTAGATATGGACAAACGCGAGACAAAATAATATACAGATTCGACCAGCAAGCAATATTTTCAGAGGGGGAGGTTAAATAGTTATAAGTCAAGTCCTGACTTTAAACATTATCTTTCATAATTGATATAACTTTTAATTATGTTTTAATAAAAAGAAGTGAAAAGAAGAAATGTTTTAGAGGAAAGTTTATTAACTATTAACTATACATGACCAATGGTTCCAGAGCAATGCTTGTGGAAAAGTCATAGTTTTATGTTTCTACGCTTCTCAGCAAATTTTTTCATTAGTTCCTTAGCCGTTACGCCCATTTTCATGTGAATACTCAATAGAGCAAGATCGTTCAACCGCTGTTCTCCGTTACTTTGTCAACGAACGCCTTAAAGTTGAAAAACTTCTTTTGTTGCTAGCAATAATGGTCCCAGCTAAGGGACCAGACAGACAGTTAGCGACTTTCGGAAAAGGTGTGATTACAAATTAAAGATCGATGAATATGCGTTGGACGATGGACTGATATATATTGGAAAAGACAGATTTGTACCAGGGTCGTCCTAAGATATTCAACGCCTACTAAAAAACTACGCCCCTCATCATAAGAAAATACACGCGGGAGCACAGACCGCCATAGGAGAGGACAAAGTAGTAATTTAGTTTCCTGTTTAATATATCAAATGATAGGAAAACTTTACAATGGTTACTGGGACTTACGCCATACTTCAGAAGATTTATAGCAGAGAAATTTTGGAGCCAGTGTTGAAGTTATTTGAACCAGAGGCTCATACGGAGATTCATACTGATGCTAGTAAGGACGAACTATTGTCTTGCATCGAAATACTGACGATCAAAAGTTGCATCTATTGAAATACACTACTCTTACGCTTATGAGCTAGAAGCACACTGCCTAAGGAAGTGGAGAGTTTACGTTCTGGGAAGGACGGTTAAGATTGTCACCGACTGCAATGCTTTCGCCACGGCAATGAAAAAGGAGCTGTTCCACCGCGAGTGGTTAGATGGGTTATGTTTCTAAAATAATTTATTTACCAGATTAAAAATCGTTCAGGTACTAAACGGAGGCACGTAGATGCGTTTAGCAGAATTGCAATACCAATTATCGATAGGTTAACTTACCTAATTAAACAAGCACAGAAGGAAGACCAATATTTAAGACTTATTAAAGAGTTATTTAAGACGTCCGCTCATGAAGATTTTTACCTTAAACATGACTTTTTATTTAAAAATCCAGGGCAAGAGTTAATTGTCATTCACACATCAATGGAAGCAGATCATCAAATCTGTTCACAGGCAGGACATTTTCCAGCCGCTAAGACCGATAATCTTAATCAGGAAAACCTACTTCATTCCTGAAGACTCCATTCATCCAATGGTGCAACAGCCCAAATCTAGACTTAGCTTCGTCTCGAACATCTCTGCAACTTTGATGGTCCCTTACAGCATGTCTCTAGTTTCTACTCTTAAGCCTCTGTTGTCTTTTTGGGTTTGCCCACTGCTATATTTCTCGAAATTTCTGATACCATAAGCCGTTTTGGTGTTTTCCGCCCTCATTACGAGGCCGGGAAGTTTTAGTCCGCTAATTTTGTCAAAGTAAAGTGAAGACTAAGTTATTCCACTTAGTCAAAAGATGCATAGAATGCATAAAGGCAGAAGGCAAATCTGGGAAACAGGAAGGCCTAATAACAGCCATTGATAAAAAGCACTTTCTCTTCAGACATTGCATATGGATCATGTATGTAAGTCCAATGAAAGGAACTAAGAAAAGATACAACCATAGCAGAAACAGTGGATTCGTTTTCTATATTTGTTTGGTTGTACCCCACGTCAAGCGAGGACGTTGTCGACTAATTGATTAAGCTGACATCAATTTTTGTAACCCAAGAAGGATTATATCAGCTTTTACAGCCACACTGTTTCAAAATGGCCGCATAGAAGAAGGCATACCACATTCGTTAAGCACTGCTGGCACCTGGCAGCCCGAGGGTTAGGTAGAGAGGATAAATCATATTCTAATAACGGTTCTAACCAACCTAACCTTCTGGATAATAGGAAACAAAAGCTATAACAAGCGTACTACAGCTACAAGTGTCTATAAGGAGGGCGCCTTGGATGCAATCAAGGGAAAACAATTTAGCCCAGGGTTGAAATTGGAAGTTTTTGAAACCTTACCATGTAGTGAAACGGCAGAATCACGACCGTTATAAATTGAAAAAGACAGGGACCCAGGATAGCTCCAGCCGCAGCGGATGGCCTTAAAGGATGGGGCTAATCATTCGGTGTATGGTACGTCAGAATGACCGAATGTGAGATCTGAACTCGATTTACATTCAAACAGAGAACTTCCCGAATACTCTTCATTCTATTGAAGTAAACTAAAATATGAGTCTTAGAAAGAGATACAGTGATTAAGAAAGACGCATTTTGTCTAGAATAATTTTTGTGTTAAATAAAATTTTGGAAAAAGCAGATATAGTTATTTCAGAATGTACCACCAAAATTACAAAATTATATTATAAATGTTCAATTTGTATTTTCTTCATACAAAAGGCGTTTCAGGGGGGGGGGGGGGGGGGTTTTGGCGCATAAGTCGACTTTGCATTTTGGTATCTATTGTATCATTTATTGTAGTGCATCTGACCTTTTTTTCAATCGAACATTACAAGTGGCTACCTTCATTTTATCGGTTCCTTTTCTTGTCGAAGCTTAACTCTTCATCGTGAGTGCTTTCATTGATCTTCGCAGCTCTTTATTACAAGAAGGTAAGGCAGAATTACGCTACACTTGAAAAAAAATATTAGGCAGGATTCACACTTCGCAGGTCAACAAATGGCTAAGAAGATTACTTAATGTACGCCATAGGCCATTCATACACGAGGGATCATGGTTCCGGAGCAAAAGCTTGTTTTGGGCAAGGGAGGCGTGCGGAGATGTAATAAGTGGAGAGTTTCGTGCTTCGGAGGAGACTTTTATGCTTCTGCTTTTGACCTGCGAACACGGAAAGCACGCACTCACACAAATAAGATAATAATAAGTTGTTATGGTGGTAATAATAATAAACTTTCAAGCAGTCCAAAATCAACACAACAAACGCACTATTTTCATCCATGATAATTTTACTATTTTCATTATGATAACTAATTATTGATTATAAGTAAATGAACTGATTTAAATAAACAGCCGACCAGAATCTCACTTCACATCTCACTAATACAAACAATCATTGCGTAGCAACACAAAAGCTGCTCCCTTTGCTATTGCTCCGTGTATTTTCGGGAAACTTGCAGCAAAGCTTTTGGTTGCAGAACCATGATCCCACGTGTATGAATGAGCCTATTCACACGCTGCCATAAGTGTGTTGAGCAAAACCGGTTTTATTAAACCCCTCAGAAATCACACCGGGCGTATTTGTGTTTAGAACATTTGAAAGCTTTACAGGAACGTTTAAATGTATTGTAAATAAAATTCACTTCAGTCTGAGCAAGACCCTCAAAGCATACGGACGCGCTATTAAATCAAATGAAGTGATAATCAGTGAAAATAAAACCTAACCGCCACGATGGCATCAACATCAGATGGCATAAACCTCTATCCTAACACTTTCGATCCAGGAATATTCAGTCATCGTAAGATGCAATAACAAAACCCCAATTAGCAAAATTAAAACAGCCAAAACAATCATCCAAACATTCGAAGAAAAAAAGGAATTTATAAAGGAAGTAAAACAGGTCAGTAGAAATACGGTTATAGTTGAAACAAGTAGAGCACATATCGCCAATGATATAGTACAAAACGAAGCACTAAAGCAATTGAATTATAATTCGTACATTCCAATCGCCTTCCTCACTCGAGCAGCGGTGGTCAAGGGAATAGATTGTGATATCGACGACGTCACTCTACTAAACGAAATTGAATCTCCGATTAAAATTCACTCCTTACAAAGACTGAAGAAAAGAACCAAAGACGAAAACGGAGAAATAAAATGGGAAAATTCACAAGCCGTCAAAATAAACTTCCATGGAAATAAAACGCCACAATACATCTTTCTATATAAAGTACGCATTCCCTGTGACAGCTATATACAACCAACCAAACAGTGTTACAAATGCTTTAAATACGGGCACACAACCAAATTTTGTAGGAGCCTAGAAATATGCATCAACTGTAGTGAAAACCCGAAACATCCCAAGTGCACTAAACCTGCCAAATGTATTAATTGCAAGCAAACCCACATTGCAACCCATAAATACTGTCCAGAAAAAATACGACAAAGGGAAATAAACGAAACAATGGCGGTCAGAAACTTGTGTTTCCTTGAAGCCTCACTTGAAGTCCCACGGAACAAAAAGAGTCTATCCTCCAGATTAAATAGCAACAGATTTCTAGATTTAGACCTTGAAGAAGAATTTCCTTCACTTCCATCTCCCATGTCATACGACTTCCCAACTACGGTTAAATAGAAGACACAAAACAATCAAACAATCATCAGACATCAGCGCTCACGATCAACTTCAACTAAAAGGAAAAGAGAAACAAACAACGATCAAACAAACGAACAAAAAAAGAAAAATATCACAGTAATAAGCGAAGACTCAACCCAGAGAAAACCAAATAACCTAACAATTGTCCCAACACCAAAGTCAAACCTCAATATAGCTACATCAAACATCGAACCAAGTCCAGATACGACAATTTTCACCGTCCCCAGCAACATAACAAACGCACTATCCCAAACAATAAACGAAGATCAAGCATCAATACGCTCAGACCAATCTACAGCTAGTAGAAAATCTAGAGCAAGACCAAAAAAAGAGGTGGATAAATCCACAAATATCAAAAACAACAAAATGAACACCTTCATACTTCAATGGAATTTAAATGGACTATTCTCTAAACTTCCAGAACTCCAATTAGTTATCAATGAGATCAACCCTCTCATAATATGCCTACAAGAAACAAGACTACAACCACAGCAACAATTTCAATTAAAAAACTACAACATTGAAAGAAATGACTATACTAGCGGGGGAAACACCTGCGGAGGTACCCTAATCGCAATAAAACACAGCATACCTTATGAATTAATACCATTACAAACAAACTACCAAACAATAGCAGTAAGAATCAACTATCCAATTAAGACCGTAATTTGCAACATATACCTCCCAAATTCACAATACCTGACATACACGGAACTGAGTAATACCATCACACAAATCCCAAAACCAGCCCTTCTTTTAGGTGACTTCAACGCACATAATTCCCTATGGGGATCTGAACTCACAGACCGTAGAGGAAAAATAATAGAAGGCCTTATACAGCAGCATAATATAGGTATCATCAACAAACCAAAAGTTCCTACACACTTTACCGCATACACAGGAAAAACAAGCATAATTGATCTAACATTAAGTATAGACCATCAAATGAATAGGTTCCAATGGAACGCGCATCCGGATCTACACAATAGTGACCACTTTCCAATACTAATTCAGCATGATAACCACAAAAGCTGTGAAATCAGAAGACCAAAATGGGTAACAAAAAAAGCTAATTGGCAAGAATTCAAACAAATAGTCAACCTACAAAAAACAGAAGAATATAGCGTCGATGAAGAATGTAAATATATCACGGATCAAATAATAAATGCAGCTAAGTCATGTATTCCAAAAACTCCTCACTACTCAAAGAGACCATTAGTTCCTTGGTGGAATAATGATATAAAAAAAGCAGTCGAAAACAGGAAAAAGGCCCAGAATAAATATCGAAAAAAACCAACAAAAACCAACCTTATAAACCACCAAAAAGCAAAAGCAATCTCCCGACGTCTCATTAGAGAAGCAAAAAGGGAATCTTGGAGAAACTTCGTACAGAATATCAACTTCTTAACACCAACCTCCACAATATGGAATAACATAAGGAAAATAAACTCTCAAGCAAAGACAAATAACATCGAATATATAAATAACAACAACAAAATTATCAGCAATAGAATGGAAATAGCCGAACTAATTTCTAAACACTACGCTAAAACTACTTCTACACAATCCTACGAAGAAAATTTTAGAAATTATAAAGCCGATACGGAAAACATCCCAATCGAATTCATTAAAGACAGTAGTGAAAATTACAACAAAGAAATAACATTAGGGGAATTAAAAAATGTGCTCAAACACTGCAGAGGATCATCACCAGGACCAGACGATATCCACTACCAAATGATAAAAAACCTTAATGACAAATCCCTAGCATATATACTGAGCTTCTACAACAACATTTTTATTACCGAAAAATTCCCCAATAAATGGAAAACTTCCCTCGCAATTCCCATACCAAAACCAGGACGAGACCGATCCCAACTAGATAACATCCGGTTAATTTCGTTAACATCATGCTTATCGAAAACATTAGAAAAAATTATTTCCAATAGACTTACCTGGATCCTAAACGAAAGAAAAATAATAACTCCATCACAATGTGGCTTCCGCAAATACCACTCCACCACCGACTGTGCAGCCAAACTGCAACATGAAATTCTGCAAGCATTTGTAAACAAAGAACACCTAATAGCAGTTTCTTTAGATATTAGAAAAGCATACGACACAACATGGAAATACCGTATACTGCAGGAAATAAAAGAAATCGGTATCAAAGGACACCTTTCCGAATATATAAAAAACTTCTTAAGTGAAAGAAAATTCAAAGTTCTATTAAACGACGTGGAATCAAACGAGTATACAATGGAAAATGGCCTTCCCCAAGGCTCCGTACTAAGTGTATCCTTATTTCTCATTGCAATCAATAATATAACTACCAACTGCAACGAGCCAGTAAAAGCATTACTATATGCTGATGATTTTGTAATATATATGAGACACCAATCGACATCTATTATACAAAAAAAATACAAGATACACTTATAAACCTACAAAACTGGTCAAAGAAAACAGGATATATATTCACAGCAGAAAAAACAACGGCCATCCATTTCACAAACAAATATAAAATCACAAATCCTAGAATCACATTAGAAAACACGGAAATAATATACAAAAACGAAGTCAAGATACTAGGAATGACTTTCGACAGAAAACTTACCTGGAAAACGCATCTAAGAAACGTAAAAAACAAATGTATTCAAAAGATGAATATTATAAAAAGCCTTGCCAATACACAATGGGGCACTAACAGATTTTCTCTCCTCAAAATCTATAAATCAACTATACTACCTATTATAGACTACGGGGCCATAGTCTACAACAGCGCCAACAACAAACACCTAAAGCAACTAAACACCGTCCAAAACACAGCAATTAGAATAGCTACAGGAGCTTTCAGAACAACCCCGGTCAAAAGCATGGAGGTAGATGCAAACATCACCCCGCTCAAATATAGAAGAGAGATCCTACAGTCCAACTATGTCCTAAAAATTAGGAGCTTACCAACGCATCTCAACTATAGCATAGTAAATCTTCCCCAAATCCAAACGCACCAAGGAAACAGATACTCAGATAAACTATTATACCACCGATTCATCACCACCATCCAATCCATAAATTACAACAAATCTACAACACCACTAAAGATATTACAGCCTGAACATCCTCCATGGGTAACAAAAACCATACACGTTATAAAAACATTAGCCCAAAAGAAGAAAGAAGACACCGACCCAGCTATATATAAACAAGAACTCCTAGAAATATTAAATAGATATAGGACATACACACAAATATACACAGACGGATCAAAAACAGAAGACAGTACAGGCTTTGCAATAATCATAAATGGCAGCACTATTAAAATAAGAATCCCATCCAATAACAGCAGCTTTGATGCCGAGCTACACGCCTTACAACATGCCGTAGACATGATACACCGTAAAGACCACATCAGAGAAGCAATAGTGATCACAGATTCCCTAAGCTCATTAAATGCAATATGCAATAATTTTAGCAGGAACCCAATTGTCTGGAAAATAAATGACACACTTCACCAAACCCTAGCCCAGCGGAAAAACGTAAAATTTCTTTGGATTCCAAGTCATATTGGAATCAAAGGAAATGAAGAAGCAGATGCAGCAGCAAAAGAAGCATTAACAGGTACAATAAATTTTGAATTCGCGCCACTATACTCAACAATTGCCGAAGACATAAAGAAACAAATCATATCCCAGGGGAATACTGAATGGCTTCAAAACCCTACCCAATTGGTTGACATTAAGAAAACGATAGAAATCTGGGAAACAGCCCACCACCAAAACAGGAAATATGAAACCTGCCTAACGAGGGTAAGAACTGGACACACAAACCTCACACATAAGTGGATATTACAAAAAGAACCCCCACCCACCTGTAACATATGCAACACACAACTAACCGTTACTCATATACTAATAGACTGTCCCAAATATGAAACTACAAGAAGAAAACACGACATAAAGCAACACCTTGAAGAAATCCTTGGAAACTATCCCAGCGAAATAACAAAATTAAGAAAATATCTAACAGAAACTAAATTAATAAATGACATATAAAATAAATGGGTGTTTCTCTGTAAACTGGTAAATTTTTGCAAGAAATCTGTCCCAGTAACTTTTTTACGTGAATATGAAAAAAAATATACAATTAAATAGATATCTATCTGGTGGATAATAAACAGTAAGGGACCCAAATATATTTGTTTTATTTTAGGACTTATTGAGTAAATTTAAAAAATTCATATGTCAGAGGACTGTTGCATATGTCAGAGGACTGTATATATAAGTGAAATGAGCATTTATTAGTGGTATATATACTTTAAAAACATTCCTCATGACGCATATATATAAAAATATAACAGTCTTCTTTGGTAGTTCCAAGTTCTCTGTGTAGTTCCAAGTAAACTTGTGAACTTTTATTTCTTCCTTAGACACTTTCTTCTTTCTCGCGCCATGATTAAAAGATGGTTATAGACCTAAAACAAAGGCAAAAGTACAATAACAGTGCCCTAATAAATGAAACAGTCTCCTGTTTCTGTATGTAGCGGGGGACTGTTGACGGAGACTGTTGGCAGGGGACTGTTTAATTTGTGTAATTGGTACGGTACCATAAAATTCCTTCATTATGACTTTATTTTGTTATATAGAAACAATATAAGCCATCTTATTTAAAACTATGCACAATAGAGAAAACTGGAACACTTTAAAAAAAGAAAAATAACACTTAGCAGAGGACTGTCGAATGTTGCGTACCGATACGCGCATGTGCCCCTCTAACTCTTGTAACACTAAACAAAATGAGGTATAGCTACTTTTGGTGGTAACAGAGCTAACTTCATGTCGTTCACGTTTCGTTACGCCCATTAACAAGTCTGTCTTTACTGTAGATGGCCTGATGCGTAACTCGAAACTTTGGCAGGGGACTGTTCATGAAATTCGGGGACCAACTTTAGGTTAAATTAAACTAATCAAAAAATAGTTTAAATAAATTGATATTAGAGTCTAATAGCATATCATTTCATATTGATTAAATTGTGTTATATAAGTTAATTGTTTTTAAAAGATTAGTTCAATTAATGAACTCAATAGAAAATATTTTGGTTTGGGGACCGGCTAGGGGACTGTTTTTAGACCTAAAAAATACGTTATTGAAACCATATAGGTTTTTAAGTGAGATATTTTCTATATTGTATACTATAGTTTAGATAGTTATAAATTGAAATTTGCAGAAATATAAATATTTCTCACCATAGTTTACGTAATATTTGCCAAGGACAGTGATTTTACCACTTTGGTGAGAAACACCCAAATGTACAATAATACAGAGGGTACATATAATCTAATTTCAGGTTGGTTACCCTCTATAAATAAATAATATAAAAAAAAAAAAAATTCACTTGTCAGACAAAAAGGGCGCTAAAGAAAACAAGAGATAGAAGTAACATTTCATATGTGTGTAAGTTTTCACGCGTTTGCTTTTGCGTGAAAAATGTTTCGTTAAGTTCTTCCGCTCCCTTCCTTCTCTCTTCTATAAAACCGGTTTAACTTGCCATGAATATGCACCGTCTGAATAGCCCCAATGGCCATAAGCAGGAGCACAAAAGACTCCACCGAAGCACGAAACTCTCCACTTATTTCATCTCCGCACGCCTCCCTTGCCCAATAAAAGCTTTTGCTCCGGAATCATGGTCCCTCGTGTATGAATGCCCATTGGGGTCCGTTTTCAGTAGCTCAGTTCCGAATACAATCTAACAGTCTTGCATTCGGCTTTAGGGTGGCTTGCTTGACAAAATTAAAACCCATGCCATGATACGCATTGATCGAGAGCATCTTTTGTGTCACAATTCGCTACTTGAGCGACAGAACGAGCGCCGCTTTCGTACCTCCTTCCATCTCACCTTAGTTTACTACTAGGTATTGAACCAAAACCTGAACAACCTGACAGAATGGTAGTACAAAGGCTAATTCCTAAGCTTGATATTTATCCTTAAGAATAAGATGACCAAAATTTTCAACTATAAGACTTTGTACAGGGAAGAGATGGAAGTAATTTTTTGTGTAATTGTATTGAAAATATTTTCAAATCTAAAATGCGTGCCACAAACCAATTAATTACTCAACTACTTTAGCAAATTAGAAATTATAAGCTTTATTTATAGATCCTATTATCCTAAATTAAAACAATTTCTATTTCTCAACGGCATAATAACAATAATATTTGAGTAATGAGCTTTTTTTCATGTTTTGTATTTCATTAATCTTAACAACTGGTCAATTGTATGTACATCTGAGGCATTATACAAATTCAGTTTAAATGTACAAACATGTCGATATTACACATTTTTAAATTTAGTAACGTTTTCCTCTGTATTTTAACTATTGCTTCTTCCTTAAACATAAGTGAAGTTTTTCAATTAACTCTAAGCTTACAAAAATTGTACAACCCGGAGACATTAGTAATTTTTTCAACAATTTCCGAGAGGGGGAAATTCGATAATATAACAGACCGTTTCCGAACACAATTGGATATCCCAACTATGCTTTTCAAAAAGGATTGTGGCCTCCAAATAAAGGATGTTATCAGCAGCAACGTAATAAGTCTTGTCTTCACTGATAACCCACAGAAAAACAATTCGCATTTTGTTGCAGCCTGCTTAAAGGGAATGAAAAGTTCGAAAATTATATTCGTATTTCTCGAAAGTGTCTTCGAAATTGAGAATATTTTAAATTTTTTCAAATGGGCATGGGACAAACGATTTATAAATTTAATAGCTGTGTTCAGTGATGAAAATGATCAAAATCAAATATTAACATTCAGCCCATTTCCGGATGTTCATATTCAAAACAAAACCGGAAGTAAAATATCGGAATTATTTCCATTTAAACTGGGGAATCTCAAAGGATTCAATTTCAGAACAATCGTCAGAGAATATTCCCCGTTTGTTTTTGAATATCCGGATAAAAATGGAAAGGAGATTATTACAGGTTGGGCAGGACGCACTTACATGATGTTCCTGGAAAAATACAATGGAACCCTAGTGGAAATTAAACGAAATCTAACTTTTCTAGACGATTACTTGTTACAGCGAAAAGATGTAGTTAACGGAGAAGTAGAAATTGGTATATATCCAATAGGAATGTCTGGTAATAATCAAATAAGTTTCTCCTATCCAATGAGGCTGTCCAAAAGTGGATTAATAGTGCCAGTTAGTAAAATAATGAGTGTCAGTGCAAACTTTAAGAGTAGAATCGATGCAAGTAACATATTAGCGGTGGTTACTGGTATAATATTTGCAAGCGCATGCGGTTACATCTCGAGGAGACTTACAAGCCGAGCAGCTGACTTTGTTGAGATATTAATAGACGTTTATCGTGGCCTCTTATATGTGCCAATTCCACAAAGTACTTTCACACAAAATTGGTCCATACGTATGTTTTTCATGTTAACACTTTTCCTTGGATTTATATTGTCGAACAAGTACACCTCGATACTAACAAGCTCACTTATTACAAAAGTACGAGAGCCAGAGCTGGATTCTATGGAAGCCGTGATTGCATCTAAAAAGAGAATCTTAATGCCGACGATATTTGCCGATCAATTCATAGCATCCAATCGATATCCGAAAGAATTCCTTGACTTATTTGTTATATCCAGTTATGGCGACCATAATGTAGAGCTGTTCAGGTTAAACAACACCTTTATTCACTACAATTCAATGGAAAAGGCATGGTTCGCATTGGAACAGCAGCGCACCCTTAGGATGCCTCTACTAAGGATAGCGAAATTTGCATTTACATACGGAATGTACTCATTTCCAGGAAGAGTAGACTCACCTATGCTTGAGTTGTTAAGCAAACTGATTACAGAGCTGTACCAAAGTGGGTTCTACAAACACTGGGGTGATTCGATTTTTGAAGAAGGCATCAAAGCTGGATTGGTTCGGGAGAGAAGGGACGAGGTCGTTCTATTGCAACCAATTTCTGCCAAACATCTCAAACTAGCTTGGGCAATATTGGCCGCGTTTCATTGCGTGGCAATTGGTGTTTTTATATTTGAGCATATCTTAGTTTGGCTGCTGAGATTTATAGTAGGAAGATGTACGGTATAATCGCAGCCAGGTAATCACAGGAAATGATATTATAACAGAAAGATTGCTGTAGGCTATTCTTATTATTTTATTAATTGCTTAAGGTTCTAAAAAGACCAAAATAAAAACAATGATAACAATTGGATTTTCACTGTTTAAATTTTTTTAGTTTTTATTCTATTTAACCTCCAAAGATTTTAAATATTGTCTCATTGGTTATTTTGTTCCTTTTTCTCTATTGGTTTAATGAAGCTCCGGAACTAAAATCGTTTCGTATTCTTTGGCTGTCCTATTCCTTAAATGTGTAAGTTATCCGTCTTGAATGGGTAGGACCTCTGTTTCCTAGGAGCTCAGGGGCCTAAGAACCATCTCAGAGGTTGTTAGTGGTTTTAATTTATGCAGCCCAAGTGTTTTTGACCCAATGGATTTTCGATCCGTAAAGAACGAGAACCTAAACAGGGAACAAAATTAATGACCTAGCCACCACGTCTAAAAGAAATACTTATCTGATTGCAATAAACACCGGAGGCGACTTCCTTCAGCTTACCTAAAAGGGGAAAACATAATTGTCAATGAAATGTTAAAAATATCAGAAATCCCAGAAGCTTTTGTTTACGAAAAGCTTAAAAGTTTTTCTTTTGTGTTCGCAAACTTAAAAAGTTTTCGTTGTTTTGAACAATAAAAAAGCTTTGTTGTCGTGTTATTTTGAAAAACTTTAAAGCTTAAAAGCTTTTGTTTTTTGTGTTCCCCAAAAAAACTTAAAAGCTTTTGTTTTCGAGAAGCTTGAAATATAACTGAACACTTTTCGAAAAACTTAAAAGCATCTGATTTTGTGTTGTGCTTTGTGAAAAATTAAAAGCTTTTATTTTCGCAAAAACTTAAAAGCTTTCGTTTTTGTAATTCGAAAAATCTAAAATCTTTTTTAAAATTAAAAAGTTTTTAAAACGTTTTTATTAAAACGTTTTTTTAAAACGTTTTGTTGTTTTTATTAGCTCGCTTTCTTGTCTGTCTGTTTGTCCGGTACAAATCTTGCAATTGATTTTTTGAATACTTCCGGTTACCCGATCACCATGAAATTTTGCACACAGCTTCAGTTCCGATGACAATGCAATACTCATTACACAATGGTATACTCATTACACCGTTTGATCCATGGCGGAGGTCTCAAGAGGACGGATTACTGTTTTCTTCACGGAACAAATTTTGCAATCGATTTTTCAAATACTTCCGGATATCCTTTCATTCTGAAATTTTGCACACAGCTTTAGCTCCGATGACAATGCAATATGGTATATACTTTTAGATCCTTGGAGGCCGTCTCAGGAGGGCGGATTGAAATATTCTTCACAACCCCTTCGACATGGGTATCAAATGAAAGGATATGACAAGTAGAACACCATAAGCAATATAGTGTACTCAATATATCGTTTGGTCCATGGCGGCCATCTCATGAGGTCAGATTACCATTTTCTTCACAACCCCTTGGATATGGGTATCAAATGAAAGATTATCATAAGTAGAATACCATAAGCAATATAGTATACTCAATATATCGTTTGGTCCATGGCGGCCATCTCAAGAGGGCGGATTAACATTTTCTTCACAACCCCCTCGACATGGGTATCAAATGAAAGGCTATGATAAGTAGAATACCATAAGCAATATAGTATACTCAATATTTCGTTTGGTGCATGGCGGCCATCTCAGGAGGTCGGATTAACATTTTCTTCACAACACCCACGACGAGGGCACTACAGGAAAGGGTGTGATAAGTAGAATACAATAAGCTATATGGCGTCTTTATAAATTTAACTTGGCGGCTAACATAAATTGGTGGATTGCCTAACTTTACAACAACCTCGAAATGGGAATCAAATGAAAGACATGCCATGTAGAATAAGTAAGCTATGTGACGTAATTCTAAATTTAATATACACACCAGTTACATAATGGAAATTAATACGGTAAATTATTTAAAGTAAAATGAAAGATAAAAGTTTCAGATAATTACGACTGAAATTTAATTTATAGATGTTTTTATATGAAAAAAGCAGTTAAATACAATCAAAAATCATCTAAACCTTTTTCCGTAAAAGAGTAGTTGCGAGTACTCCCGACTGGAAATAGTAAAAATGATCAAAAAAGAGACGCAGCTATTATTGAAATAAAAATCATATAAAATTAATTTAGCTTACTTCTTCATTTTAATTTTCAGGAATTTCAAAATTAAACAGATTGGTATATTATTAGTAGATTTAGGTAACAATTTTCCACATTTATCCGTCATAATATCATGAACATGTTAAAAAGTGATTGAAAAATGTCACAAGACTGAAAAGCAGATAATAATTATTAGATAAAAAAAAACTTTTTAATATAGCACGTTTTTATAACGAGCTAAAAAGAATAAAATAATTTCTCCTAGCCCCATACAGATTTAGAACCTCAAGCATATTCCTAACCCCATACAGATAGTCCTGAAAATTTGTGATTGTGAATTTGTAATAGCTATGAAAATATTTGTAAGATTTTAAACGAAAAAACGTGGACCTCAAACATATTCCTAACCCCATACAGATAGTCCTGAAAATTGTTGATTGGGAATTTGTAATAGCTATGAAAATATTTGTAATATTTTAAACGAAAAAACGTGGGGCGCATACCTACATGATTGATGCGAATGACTTCTCAACCCAGCTACTCTACACTCCTACTATTGTCTATAGCATGACCCTGAAATACTGCCTGACCCTGAAACACTCCTGTGTTAGAAATACTGTATACGGCCATACGAAGAGGAAGATATGCCTCTAAAATGGAAATTCCTGCAGGATAATACCCGAAACACCTTAAAACTTGCCAAAACTTAGTTTCTTGTGAATAAAGTCTCTTCCTTTCTTCTCTCTTCCAATTGAGCGTCTTTTAACACAAAAAATAAGGAAGAGTTGTGAGCAATTTCATTTTGTTTAATTTTCAAAATTTCCGTTTTTTCCAAAAATGTTAAATTAGGTTTTATTATATACATCCCTGTGAATAGATGGATGATTATGAAATTTCTTTCTGTTTTTATTATTTTTTCCACCACTAGGTTTGAACACCCAAAGTGCTTAAAAAATTCATAGCTAAAGTTTTTATTTGCGTAATATTTTTCTCAAAACATTTGTTCCGTTTAGCTAAGCAATAAACTGATTATTTTAAGTTACATCTTTTCCCGTATTTTTTCCATAATTTATTGTTATTTACTTGTTTGCTTTT
>OX465281.1:40897735-41131381 GCA_949987705.1 Thereva unica
CTTGCGGAGCTTATATGTTAATGGTTTCACTAGGCCTAAGGCCAACTGTTGTTCCTGAGACTTAGCTTATTGGGTGGTTACACATTGTAAGGTTAATTTACTAAACTAGACTTATGTGCTATATATCTATACAAGTGAATAACTTTTGTATAGTTCCCATCTAGATAGAAGATCACAGAGAGGAAAGGAAACTGTTACCTAAGCACACTTAAGGGTTTGTGCATGTCAGTCCCGGGTGTTGGATAGGTAGCAGTGCATCCATATAGAGAGCGAGAGGTCACACCACCCTAGCCAGGTTCATGCTCACCTTCTCAGTGCAGCGTGCGACCCGCACTCTATACTTCAGTTACATTTGGTAGCGTGTGTATACCAGGCATGTGGTACAATGTTGTTGATGTTACTTAGAGTTAGTTGTCATTAGTATAATCCCTTGCCGTTTGGCAATGATGATTAAGAATAAGGAGGTATTTATTGAATAATTGGTAAAGAAGTGGCTCAAAGGTGTTAGCCCCTGTGGTGACTGGAGTCTCTGCCATTATAGAAGTCGGGGATACTGCCGTTATTAGTCCTATTGTCAGTAATTATGTCGAATGCAGATAAATAATAGTTGCTAAGGTTATGGATGGAGGCGTTCCAGCATTGGCTGACCAGCTCATTGGGGTGATCTGAACACTTGAGCGCCCTGTGGGTCCAGAGTGATAGTAAGTACTCCAAAATAGGAGCAACTTGGGCGTCGTTATATAATTCAGTATTGGAAAAGTATCTGTTACGCGTCTTATACTTCAATGAACAGCAGTGCCTGAGAATCTTTCTCTCTATTATTTCTAATTTCTTTGCCCAGGTTGTGGACACTGGGAACCAACAGGAGAAGCCGTAAGCAATTATTGGTCGAATTATTTGTTTGTAAAGAAGGAGTTTTGACTTTTTATTAAGCTTGCTTGTGCGTTTGAAGAGCGGATAATAGAGGCCAGAAACTTTTTTAACTTTAGAGATAATTTTCTTTATATGCTCGTTGAACTTCCACAGGTGGTTAATCTGTAATCCTAGATACTTCATCGAGTTCACTTGAGGGATCAATTTGTTATTAAGGCTAATGTTTAGATTTTTACATTCCTTAACAATTCTGTAGCTACATTTGCCACTTGCGTTTCTTACAGCCAATACTTTCGATTTATCCTCATTGATTGTGAGCCCCCAGGTACTATAGTATTTGTTAATCTTGTCTAAGTGTTTTTTGAGGTGCAAGACACTACTCTTAGGAGACCCACCCGTTGAAAAGATTATTGTGTCATCTGCGTATAGTAAGGCTTTTGAAGGGGAATACTCAATTGTATGTGGGAAGTCTGAGAGAAAAAGATTAAATAGTTTTGGACCGATGATGGAACCCTGTGGTACACCTGCCTGAATCGGCGCTTCCGATGAGGTCACCCCATTGTAATGTATATGTATGAAATCTTCGATCCTGGAGGAAACTGAGTACAATTTTGAGGATAGTAGGGGCTGAAGTTTAGGTTATGAAGTTTGAAGATGAGTCCGTGATACCATAGCGAGTCAAATGCTCGTTTCATGTCCAGAGAGCAAACAACGGTGGCTTTTTTTTGTCTTAGCCCATTAATGATATCCTGTTGCAGAACTAGTAGCGCATGTTCCGTGGAATGCTCATTCCGGAAGCCAAATTGGTAGTTCGGAATTATTTTGTTGATGTGAGTATGGAGATCGAGTTCCGAGGCGATGACTCTTTCTAGAAGCTTACCTAAGTTTGAGAGTGATGAAATTGGACGAAAGTCATCAATTGTGTTGTTGTTGTTTTTAGGTATCGGGGAAATCCTGGCGCTCTTCCAGGCATTAGGGAAGTATCCGTTATTTAAACAATTGTTGATAATACAAGTGAGAAAAAGTATTGCTGAATGTGGTAGTTTTTTGATAATGAAGTTTGGAATATTATCAGGCCCCGCAGATTTCTTTCCGTTGATAGAGGATATAATCTCTGTTAATTTTTCAGGGGAGACGAGCGGTTGCGGCAAGGGCCCTATTGAGAGGTTACTGTCGTTGAAGGAAAGAGGACGAGGTAGGGTGTTCAATGTAGCCTGAATAGAAGTGACGGTATTTTTTACGAGTTCTGTATGTTCTTGGTGGTAGCAGGGATCTCTGGACTTGTATACACCCCTATAATGAGAAGCAAATGCCTCCACAATTTCGTCAGCGGTGTTTACAGTGTTGTTATCAACGCGTAGTTCGATAATTGGGCTCCTACGATTAATGCCTGTGAGGGAATTTAGCTCTTTGAATAAAGTTGGGCCAGGTTTCAAGGAGGAGAGTTTTTTTTGAAATCTAGAGTTAATGAAATGAGTTACTTGGGCTTCCACTATACAAGACAGGAGCATGAGTCTGTTATTTAATTCGAGTGTTCGGGCGTTATGGTTGAATAGGTTTCTTGCCAGCATTCTCTTCAGGTTACTGCGAAGTCTCTTCCTAATTAAGAATAATCTTCGAGTTAAGGGGGGGAGTTTATCTAAGAATCTAGAGGAAGAGACCAGAGGTACGTGTTTATTAAAGCATTTGTTAATTCTGTCTGTGTATATATCAATATGATAGTCGATTTCCTGGTTCGTTAAGTTTTGGTTAAATGGGGGCAGATGGTTGGAGAGTTCGAGGTCAATGTCTCGCCCGAGTTCGGAATTATTTAGTAGTCTATAGTTTCTGAACTTAGCAGGGAAGCATGTGAGAGGATTGCCGGTTTTGAAAGCTAATTCGAGAGACACTAAGTAATGGTCCGAGAAAGAAGGAAGGGTTGTGCAGTTATCAACAAAGGCAGCCCCAAGTAGTTGATGGGAGACTAGATAGAGGTCAATACAGCTGGCAGACCTTGGAAATGTGGGTCCAGGGGGACTGACAATTTCAAAGAAATTCCTATCAGGATTATTGAGGGTCCAGTTTCTTAGCTGTCTCCCATTTCTGTTAATTGACCCAGTCCAATCTGGGTGCTTGGAGTTCAGATCGCCACCAATAAGCAGTCCGTCGTAACGGCAGTCTTGTTCAAGACTGTACAGGTCATCAAGAAGGCGGTACATTTTCGTCGCACCGTGTTCAGGCGGAATGTAAAGAGAGATGAAGAGGAATTTCGATTGTACATTGTGATTATCGATAAAGATCAATTCGACAGCAACGTTCGAGACATTTAAGTTTAAGGAAATTTGTTTAGATGAGAGGTTGTTTTTACATAAAATGGCGGTGCCTTGGAAATGGTTATTCCGGAAAACCTTGTAACCTTTAAAGGAAATGTTATGTTTGACGTGCAGATGTGTCTCTTGAATTAAGATGATATCAAAATTATTCTTCGCAAGCATGTCCTGAAGGGACCATCTTCTTGCGACAGCCACCAGCGAGCCAACGTTAAGGGAAGCAACATTGAGAACTTTAGCGATTTTTGCAGAGATCAAAACAAAAGCCTAAATATAAGGCTGCTCTTTCAGTCCCCTCACTGGCGCTATAGTAATTTGGCAAAAAATGATTAATTTTGGTAATAAGTTGGCCAAAGGTTAGCCCGAAGTGTTTTTGCGATTGGTTCAAAAACTCATTAAAACTATTGTTAGGTGACCCGTAAGTTTCACTATTGCTGTATTTGTTGGTAAAACTTTGCTGCCCATCCAATTATACTAATCGTCAACAATTTTTATTTCTCATCCTAGGAGTAACAATAGCATTAAAGAAATGAGCTTGTTTTTTTTGTTTTATGCTTCATTAATCTTGATCAACTGTCAACTGCTCAATTTCACATCTCAGATATCACATAATAAATTCAGTAAAAATATACAAACATGACGAAATCACGCGTTTTCAAATTAAGTAATGTTTTACTCTGTATTTTAAATATTGTTTTTGCCTTAAACATAAGTGAAGTTTTGCAATTAACTGCTAACTTACAAAAATTGTACAAACCGGAGACATTATTAATTTTTTCAACAATTTCCGATAATGAAAAATTCAATAATGTAACAGAATGTTTCCAAATACATTTAGATATAGCAAAAATGCTCTTCACAAAGGTTTGTGAATTAGAATTGAAGGATGTTGTCAACAATAACGTTATAAGTCTTGTCTTCACTGATAACCCACAACAAAACAATTCACAATTTGTTGCAGACTGCTTAAAAGGGATGAAAAGCTCGAAAATAATTTTTGTATTTCTCGAAAGTGTCGTCGAAATTGAAAATATTTTAGGATTTTTCAAATGGGCATGGGACAAACGATTCATAAATTTAATAGCTGTGTTCAGTGACGAAAATGAGCAAAATCAAATATTAACATTCAGTCCATTTCCGGATGTTCATATTCAAAACAAAACCGGAAGTAAAATATCGGAACTATTTCCATTTAAACTGGGGAATCTCAAAGGATTCGGTTTCAGAACAATCGTCAGAGAATTTGCGCCAATTGTTTTCAAGTATCCGGATAAAAATGGAAACGAGATAATAACAGGTTGGGCAGGACGAACTTTTATGATGTTTCTAGAAAAATACAATGGAACTCTTGTGGAAATAAAACGCAATTTGACTTTTCTAGACGATTATTTTTTACTGCAAAAAGATGTAAGTAATGGAGAAGTGGAAATTAGTATATATCCAATAACAAGGACAGTGAACAATAAAATAAGTTTCACCTATCCACTGAAGCCATCCGAAAGTGGATTAATAGTGCCAGTAAGTCCAATAATGAGTGTCAGTGCAAACTTTAAGAGTAAAATCGACGCAAGTAACATTTCAGCTTTGGTTATCGGAATTATAATTTCAAGCGCATGCGGTTACATCTCGAGGTGACTCACAAGCTATCCAGCTGACTTTGTTAATATATTACTAGACATTTATCGTGGCATCTTATATGTACCAATTCCAGAAACTGCTTTCACCAGAGCTTGGTCGATAACTTTATTTTATATGTTAACCACGGTGCTTGGATTTATATTGTCGAACACGTACACCTCGATACTAACAAGCTCACTTATTACAAAAGCACGAGAGTCGGAATTGAATTCTATGGAAGCCGTGATTGCAGCTAAAAGGAACATCCTTATGCCGAAGATGTATGTCGATGGATTCAAAGCATCCAAATTATACCCAATAGAGTTCACTGATTCATTTATTACCACCAGCTATGAAAAACATAATAATGAACTGCTGAGCTTAAACAATACTCTTATTCACTTCAGTTCCATGGAAAGGGCACGATTCGCATTAGAGCAACAACGAACCCTAACTGAACCTTTGCTAAGAATAGCGAATTTTGACTTTTCGTATGGTGTATACTCATTTATAGGAAGAATGGACTCACCAATCCTTGAGCTATTAAACAAATTGATAACAGAGCTGTACGAAACTGGATTCTACAAACACTGGGATGATTTGGTTTTTGAAGAAGGTATCAGAGCAGGATTGGTTCGGAAGAGAAGGGACAAGGTTGCACTATTGAAACCAATTACTGTGGACAGTCTGAGAATAGCTTGGGAGATATTGACCTTGTTTCATTTTGTAGCGATATGTACTTTTCTAATTGAACATATTATTTGTCATATAACTGCTAAGATGTATACCAAGAAAATGGAACAGTAGCAGAAGATCGGAAAATGTTAAATATAAGGTATAAAAATAGTTTAAAGTCTTAAGTATAAAATAGTTTAAAGTCCTAAAATAACCAGAATATATAAGAATAATAATAAAAGGATTTGTAGTTTATAAAATTATTCCAAGTAACCAAGTTGTACAATTTTCAAACATAACCTCAAAAGATACTCATTTCTTTTCTTCTTCTTCTTTGATGACGTCTGTAGGTGCCGCTGGGTCTCGGACTCTATTCACGATTCGTTTTCGTTCTTGCCGGATTTTGGCGACATCTCGGGCCTCGGTAACTGAAAATCTTTGATTATTTAGTTCACCCTCGATATTCTTTAGCCAGGTTTTCTTCGGTGCCGATCGCTGGATTCTCCAGCCTGCGGGGCGGTCTTGCCAGAAAAGTTTACGTGGCAAGCGATTATCATTCATTCGGCAAACATGTTCAAACCATCGTAGTCAATGTTTTTGTATTTCTTCTTCGATCAGTGTCTGCTGATCGCATCTTTGTCGAGCTGTCTCGTTTCGAAGGCGATCGGGGAGTGAGACATCGAGAATCTGCCTCAAACATCGCATTTGGAAGACTTCGAGCTTCTTAACGTCCCGTTTGAGCAGTGTCCACGTTTCAGATCCATAAAGAAGAATCGGAAGGATCAACGTTCGGCAAAGGTGTACTTTTGTTTTGATGCAAGTATTTGTTCGTTTCAATATGCACCTCTTGAGCGAGGTGAATGTTGCTGTAGCCTGGCCAAAGCGGCTGTGAACGTCGGCCGTCCCATCCCAAATATTTCAACCTCGGAACCTGCTCGATTGGGGTTCTATCGAGGTGAACACTGGCGCTCGATCTGTTGTGAGCACTTTGGTCTTTTCCGCCTTATGACTGGGCGATGCGAGAAATGCTGTATAAGATGTTTGTTGCTTCGGCATCCCTGTCGGTGAAGACGGCACTATCGTCGGCGAACATTAACTCGGTGACGAAGTTGTTGTCGTCGTATCGAACTCCGAGTAGTCCATCGAATGCTTCATGCATACTCGCATCGATCACAACGTTGAAAAAAAGTGGCGAAGTGTGTCCCTGTCGGACACTCGTTTAAATCGGGAACTCCTCGGATAAGTCGCTTCGAATACGAACGCTGCTGGATGAGCCATCGTACGACGCTTGGAGATGCTGGATGATTCTCAATGGCACGGGTTCGGTTTTCTCCACAAGCTGTTCCAATCGATGCAATCGAAAGCGGATTTGAAATCGATGAAGACAGTTCGTTTGCCGGGGTTGGCCTCGGTAGCCTAGAGAGTAAGGCGTCTGGCTACTATCCCAGAGGTCCCGGGTTCGAATCCCGGCCAGCCCCACGGTCCTTCGCCTTTTCCACTTTCCCACCTACATAACTTTCCTTCTTTCTTCTTCCCTCTTTACATTCCTGATTCCTTCTGTCATAGCCTTCCTTAGCCCTTCCCCGCTTCACCATAAGCGCATGTCATCGGTTGGTTGATGAGATTCAACTCGTTTCAGGAGGCATAACACTCCAGCGAGTTGTTTCTCGATGCCCCGATGACAAAGTCGCCAGTAATGGTTGGGAGTAGGTGGACTGCAAAATATCGCTGGTAGGTTGTGACAGTTCCTTTCTTCCCCGACTAGAGCTGCTGTTCGACATTGCACTCTATATGAAGAAAATAGACTGTCGACACAGTATAAAGGGCGTTTCCTGTGACTCTAGTCTTTCACATAAACAAAAAAAAAAAAAAAAAAAAAAAACGAATTCTTTCTTCCATTAGCCGACGCAGAGCGAATATTTGATCAATGCGTCCTCGATGTGGTCTATATCCTGCTTGTTCTTTGCGGCTCGTTTGCTCTCGATGTTGTAGCCTCGATTATATGATTTTAGTGAATACTTTGCCGACGATCGAAAGAAGGATAATACCGCGATAATTCTTACATTCCCGACTGTCGCCTTTCTTCAAAATTGGGACAACGATCGCTTTTTTTCAAGCCGAAGGGATATGATCCGAATGCCATATGTGTGTTATGAGGACATGAAGTCGTTGTGATAAGACATCACCTCCGGCTTTGATCATCTCGGCGGTTACTTGGTTGCGCTTTTCTATTTTTCAGAGGTTTTATTGCTGTCTTCACCTCGATAATTGTCGGTTCGGTATAAAGGAACTGATTCGTCGGCTGTTCGATAATCGGGGTGTTCAGTTGGTGGAAAAATTCTCTCCACCACTACAGGCGTTCATGGGGAGAAGTCAGAAAAGTTCCATTCGATTTTGTCGTTTGTTGATGTTCTTTCGCCGCCTAACTGCCGCATTGTCTGGGGCAGCGTCCGGTATTCGTGGCTCGACACCGCTTTTTCCATGTCGCCCGCAACGTTATTCCAGTACCCTTCTCGTTCCAATTTTATTTTCTGTCGAACTCCTTTGTTCAATCTTCGGTATTGCTCAAAGTTGCTTCCGCTGATCGACGAGGTCCAGACAGCTGTCCGAGATACATGGTTGCGTCCGTTTACGGATAGGTGGACACAACTATTTATTCAATTAAATCCGAATCTGTTGGTCCAGACAACCTCCCATCCATATTCCTAAAGTTGGTTTTTTCTCTGGTTCTTCCCTATATCATACATATTTTTAATAGTTGCCTCACTAAATCCTACTTTCCGCTTCAGTAGTAAAAAGCAAAAGTTATCGCATTACCTAAGCGCAAATCTCCGCAAGGCCCTTATCGTCCTATAAGTATACTGTTTCTTAGGAAAAGTACTAGAAAAATTAATGTCGTGGCAAATTGATGGGCACTGCGAAATGTGGTCCCTGTTGTCCCATGCACAGTCTGGTTTTCGCAAAAGCAGCAGCTGTGAAACTGCACTACTGAAAGTGACCACCGATTTGCGAATGGCTCTTGATTCGCCTGACATTGTTTTTCTTGTGCTCCTGGACCTTATTAAGGCATTCGACAGTGTTAGCTATACGCTCCTTGAAACTAAGCTAATTGACCACATGAAGTTTTCATCCCCTGCGGCCTCCTTTATTCGGAGTTACTTGCATAATCGATCTCAAAAAGTATGTCTACTAAATTCAACTTCTGACTCCTTGCCAATCACCCGCAGTGTTCCGCAGGGTTCCATACCAGGACCGCTGCTTTTCAGTATGAATATAAATGATCTCAGCAGTGTCGTGACCAACTGTAAACTCCACATGTATGCAGATGATTCCAAACTTACTTAAACAGTTGGTTTAGTTAAGAACTGTGTTAACAACATTAATGCCGATCTCGAGTGTATTTCTCAATGGTCTCTTTCGAACCACTCACTGCTAAATACATCTAAATTCTGCTGCATTCCACTGTACAGGAGTCATGTAGACACCTACTTCCTTCCACCTATCATTCTCATGAAGACGCGTTTACCTTATCAATTGCGAGTCAAAAATCTAGGTGTCTATGTGAACTCACAATTATTAACTTGCTGTGACCAGATCTCTCACACTCTATATATGGAAATTTGCGTCGTCTATGGCTGTACGCTTCCATTCTGCCTTTAGGTACTCGTTCAAAGCTTATCAAAACGTTACCGTACTTCACTTATGCTAGCTTGGGCTTTCCGTCCCTTGATGCGTCATGCCGTGATAAACTCAATGTAGCCTTCAACGATTGTACAAGGTTTGTTTATAATCTTCGCCGATCTGACCATATAAGTCGATATCGTTCTTCTGTTCTGGGGTGCACACTTGATGTGTACTTATCGCTCAAGGCAATGACATTCATTTATAAACTCCTACATTCTGATCATCCATCATACCATGAGTATCTTCGATTTGGTCGTACGACTAGAAGAACACTATTTATCCTACCTAGATTCTAATATTTAGTGGCGCAGAGATCTTTTTTTGTTCATTCTACACAATTATGGAACAGTTTACCCACTAATATACAGAGTGCGAGGTCTTTGGGTGTTTTCAAGAAACGTGTTTTCAACTACTTTATTAGTCAATAATATTCCTTCAGTTATTTTAGTTTTTTAGGTTTTTCATTCTCTCTTCTTGTTATTTGTTATTCACATATAATTTGTTATTTAAAAATTTATACATTTCCCAATTGTTTTTGCTTAATTTGCCATTATTTAATTCTAAGTACATAAGCTTTTAGCGGAATAAGATATTGTAAATCTTGATGTACTGAAACAATAATAAATAAATGAAATGGAATGAAATGAACTTCATTGCACACTCTATAATAGACCCCGACAATTGCTTTTCTTCTACAACAATATCGTCCGGTATTGCGAGGGCCGCGAATTTGTTGAAAAATGCCATTTGAAACTCTCGGCCAATGGCAAGGTTAAGAGTTACAGAGGGGAATAGGAGGAAAAACATGTTGTGGAATCATTTTCAAACCTTTTTCAAACCTAAACTGCATTTTCCATTAAAGCCAAATCCATAACTTACTTAACTAATGTAATAGCATAATGGCGCGATAGAATAGTGGGCGCCACTTATGCGAGGTATTACCCCCTTAGCCATAAGCCCGGAAAAGCATGACCAAGGAGCCAATACCATACATAAGAAAGGAAACAAAATTCCGGAACTCCTACGCCGGCCACACGGAGTTATCTAGCTCGCCGGAGGGGTCGTGGGGTGTGTGGCCGGGCCTTACCGCGGTTGGTTCACCACTTACCTGTGACTATGAAAAATCTTATTCAATTCCCGTCGTCCTTCGGTCCTCGCCTGAGCCGCGTCCGGGCTCCCTGTTTCCCTTACTGCTCATAGTACCGAAGACTATCAGCTTCAGGGAACGCCACTATCTAGGATACCCTGAAAAAGAAAGAACACCCGTCCCAACCATTCCACAAAAAAATTCTAATGCACGAACATTACATTTATATTTATATTATAACCTTTTAACATTCACAAGCCAACAACGCACAATATTATATCAATTTAATAAAGAGCCTCAGTATTCAATAACACTGCCAGACTAAGGTAGCAGATACTATACTATCATCAACAATTCTCAAATACACAAAAAAAACGGTAATCTATATTAAACTGTAATCGTACAATTCTTGTCGACAGACGGTGTTGAAAAAAAGAAAAGTGTCGTACGGGTACCCTTACGTCGCTTTTGTACAGACGCTATTATTTTTATTAAGTATGTGTACAACTACCTGTAAAACAATAGAAGAAAAAAATAATATCTCCACTAAGGAGCAACCAAATGTATCCACAAATATAAATACAATGTAATAGAAAAAAAATTTAAATAAAATGCTGTCATTCTAATTAACTGTAAAATTGTTAAATGTCAATTAAATTAATCAAATCAATCAAAGCATGCAAGTAAAGCATACACGAATAAATGTTGTTTGCTGTTGTGGTGGATGGTGCATACCCATTGTTTGACCCAGAGCGGTCGCTATATATTATGTTGCTGTTCAATAGTCTTATAATTTGCATATTACACATAAGGGGCACACGCTCACTACGGTGACACCGGCAAGTCAATTTCAGTCTGTGTTAAAATCCAACATCCTGCTACCACCAGGAAAAATATTGTTGAGCTGTCACTATCACTGTAGTTTAATAAATAATAAGCGGTAATAATCGCTGATGTAGCCTCTTGAGGGTGGCCTCCTATCTTCCACCTTTCAATGATGCCAGTCTGGTTTTGATGATAGCACGGGCTTCTTTTTCACTAGTTTTCCTGCAAAGTTCCAATTAAAATAAAAATTACCGGGAACTGATCCTTGTTAGGCTTGAGAAGTTCTATTCTAATCCATTTTCTTTGTAGCTAAATGTTGGTTGTGACAATTTCCACCAGTCGTCGAGATTATCTCCTCCTCGGGCAGGGTGATCTTCGGTAAACCTTCACACACACAAGTCGAGCTGATTCTTTTAGTAAGCACATTGATGCCGTACAACTTTAGGCACAGATTACTGAATGTTCTTTTTTCTAGGATGGAACTTTTCGTAAAATCACAATTTTACCTAAGCAAACTAGCGTATTTTTTCTAGGCTGGAACTTTTCGTAAAATCACAATTTTTCCTAAGCCGACTAGCGTATTTTCTCTAGGATGGAACTTTTCGTAAAATTACAATTTTTCCTAAGCAAACTAGCGAAAAGTATCAGTACCCCGAGGACCGAAACTACATCACACCCACCCGTGACTGCCTTTTTTTTTCTCTTCTCCAAAAAAAAATTTCCTCTATTTTTGTTTTATTTTCCCCGCCTACTTTCTTAAAATTTCCCTTTTTACTCCCAAGTGATTTTGAACAAAATTCCCCATTACAAGTTGATTGTGTTTGAGTTGTTATGATATTAACAACTATCCCACAACTAAAGCAATTATTTCTCATCCTAATAGTAGCATTAATTAATGTTAGAATAATAAACTTGTAATATCTATTAGTGAGTTATTTTTCATTAATCTTAACAACATTGAACATTATGAATAACATTATATAAATTTAGTGTAAATGTACGAACATGACGAAATTATACATTTTTAAATTTAGTAACATTTTACTTTGTGTTTTAAATATTGTGTTTGCCTTAAACTTAAGTGAAGTTTTTCAATTAACTTTAAACTTACAAAAATTGTACAAACCGGAGACGTTATTAATTTTTTCAACAATTTCCGATAATGAAAAATTCGATAATATAACAGAATGTTTTCAAATACATTTAGATATCGCAAAAATGTTCTTCACAATGAACTGTGAATTAGAATTAAAGGATGTTATCAGCAATAACGGAATAAGTCTTGTGTTCACTGATAACCCACAGCAAAACGATTCGCATTTTGTTGCAGGCCGCTTAAAGGGGATGAAAAGTTGGAAAATTATTTTCGTATTTCTCGAAAGTGTCTTCGAAAATGAGAATATTTTAGGTTTTTTCAAATGGGCATGGGACAAAAGATTCATAAATTTAATATCTGTGTTCAGTGATGAAAATGAGCAAAATCAAATATTAACATTCAGTCCATTTCCAGATGTTCATATTCAAAACAAAACCGGAAGTAAAGTATCGGAACTATTTCCATTTAAATTAACGAATTTCAAAACAATCGTCAGAGAATTTGCGCCAATTATTTTTAAATATTCGGATAAAAATGAAAACGAGATAATAACAGGATGGGCAGGACGCACTTTTATGATATGAGGGGCTGAGATTCAAAAGTGGTCAAGTCCAAAAAAAATAAAAATTCGAGATATTTCTCCAAAAAAAATTTTTTTTTTTTTTACCTGTGTACGAAGTCTTAGGTTGAAAAAAAAATTTCTTTATTTTTTCATTAAAATTGTTAATTTTTACAAGTAATGAAAATCAAAACTGGTCAAGTCCAGCGAGTTCAGTTTCAAAAGTGGTCAAGTCCATTTATTCAGTTTTAAAATGAACAATATCTGAAATCTTGTTTTTAAAAGTAAAATTAGGATGAGAAAACACTAAAATTGTAATTGTTTCATTGATTCGATAAGTTTTTCGATTTAGAACAATGTACATAAAAAATATACATACTTATTAGTTTATCGTTTGATTGAAAAAATGGCGAGAAAAAGAAAACGAGAACCAAAGAAATGGAAACGAAATGTAGAGAAAAATCAACGGTAGTATGATTGAATTTTTCGATGAACATCAGTGGCAAAAATAAATTTGATCTTTTTACAATAATCAAAATTGTTTATTACAGGTATTCGGCATCATTCACTCCCAAAAAGACGAAATGCAAAACATAAGAAAGGGGTATATCAGTGCCATTTGTTGTCAAACAAAGACATCAAATCGTTTCACAAAGCATTTTATGCAACTCCTGAAAAAATTGCACAGGATAATTTTATCTTGAAGCATTGTAAATGCTCCCCGCCAAGACGATCACGCACCAGAGATGGAACGAAAACACCAAAATACCTTTCCGTCACGTATTTCATCAAGGGCTACAAAAAGAAGCGTAATTTTCGGGTTTGTCGTGAAGCATTTTTGGAGGTCCTTGATGTGAAGAAAGGTCGTGTGCGGAACATTTGCAACCACTACTTGACCAAAGGAACACCAATAACGGAAAACAGAGGTGGAGATAGAAAATCGGAGAAAAATGAGGACAAGCTGCAAAAAGTTGTTGAGTTCATTCAGTGCATACATACACAGGAAGGACACTACTGTCGCGAGTAAAACCCTGAGCGAGTCTACGTTTCGAGTGAACATCAGCAAACTATGGAGATTGTACTGTGATTTTGCGTCAGATGAAAATCAAGTTACTGAAAGTTACTTTCGTACCATTTTCAACACCAGGTTCAACATTGGCTTTGGCTCACCTCGGACAGACGCTTGCTCAACATGTCTCCAGCTAGAAGAGAAGAAAAAAGCAGCAACTGATCAGCGAACAAAAAAACGGCTTGAAATTGAACATCAGCGTCACCTGGACGAAGCCAATTTATTTTTTGAATTGTTGAGAGAACGAGAAGAAGGGTTGATTACCTTGTCCTTTGGCTGTGAGAAAAATCTCCCACTCCCCAGAGTACCTGATCAAGCTGCTTATTACAGTCGACAATTGTATTTGTACAATTTCTGTGTAGTAGTAGGGTAGAAATTTCTCAAGTGAGCTCATCATTTTCGACGTTGAAAGCAAAATTAAAACCAAGCTGCAAAAAATAATCTACTTGGTAGTCTCAAGTCACGCCATGAATATTTTTGGAAAAAATTAATTTGTTTATGAATAATGGTGGATTGAATATTTTGGCATCGATTGATTGTAAAATTATTTTCTCGTAAAGGATACGATGAAAATTATTGAAAATTTGGGAAAATGATGTGAAATAAATACGATTTACTTTAGTGTGCGGAACAACATAATAATTTATTATTGTTACTAATTTTTATCATTTTTTTATAAACAAATACTGATTTGGCCCTGTTCTCAATGCAATATTCGAAATTTTTTTTCGAGGAGTGTAATCTATGAAGGATCACGATTAAAATACCGTTTCAAACTTTTTGTGATCGCTCTTCGGGTTGGTAAAAAATACTATTGTTTATAGTTCATTCAAAACGCGAGGGGGGTGTTCCAAAATAACACCGTTAAGAAAATCGAACCCTAAAGGTTTTTGGGTTCGCTGATCACGAAAATCGAGGTCCCGCGGTCCTAAAATTAGGGCGTCACCCCTAAAAATGCAAAAAACACCCCTTTTTAGGGGGTTTTCGCGATTACTTCAGTAATAATGAAAACTAATGCGATGAAATACACTTTTTTTAATATTTATTTGCGAAGGTGGTTGATTTATACTAAATTAAGGCGAACTTTATGGTAAGGGGTACTAATCTAATTAAAAATATCTAAAATATTTTCATTAATTTTTAGTTTAAAATATTTCACATATACCTGTTCAAAAACTATTATTTACTGTTAAAACTCGTCATAATCAATAATTCAGTTTTAAATTTGACCAAGTCCACCATAATTAAACCAAAACTGGTCAAGTCCAACGGTTTTAGTTTCAAAAGTCGTCAAGTCCCTATACTGAGTTTCAAAACTAGTCAAGTCCAATCAATTTTTAACGATAAAACCGGTAATTTATCAGGAAAAATCGCCAAAAATGGTATGCAATAATTAAACATTCGACGACAATCATAACTACTATTTTCTTCTTGAATTTTGACAAATGAAATGCTGTGTATTAGTTTTTTTGGTTTTATTCAAAAAAGTGAAAAATGGACTTGGCCATTTTTGAATCTAGGCCCCTCATATGTCGATGCATTCAAAGCATCTAAAATATTTCCAACAGAATTTACTGACTTATTTATTACCACCAGTTATGACGAACATAGGAAAAAGCTGCTGAACTTAAACAATACCCTTATTCACTTTTGTTCCATGGAAAGAGCGCATTTCGCATTAGAACAACAGCGAACGGTCAGTGAACCTCTACTTAGGATATCGGATTTTCTCTTTTCGTATAGTCTTGGTCTGTACTCATTTATAGAAAGAGTGGACTCACCAATCCTTGAGCTATTAATCAAACTGATAACAGAACTATACCAAACTGGATTCTTTCAACACTGGGATGATTCGGCGTTTGAAGAAGGTGTCTGGGCAGGATTGGTTCGGGAGAGAAGGTATATCGTCACCCTATTGCAACCGATTTCTGTGGATAATCTGATTATAGCTTGGGAGATATTGACCTTGTTTCATTTTGTAGCAATTTGTATCTTTGTAATGGAACATATTATTTGCCATATTGTTGCTAAGATGTATAAAACATAGAACAGTAACAGAATATTGGAAAATGTGAAATGTAAGTTAAAATTGCGGGCAATCGCAGAAAGTAATAATTACAACGTAAAATTTGTTTTTGGCTTTTTTAATTGCTTAAAGTTCTAAAATAACCAAACTAAAAAGGAATAATAATAGTTGGATTTGCAGTTTAGATTTTTCTTGAAATAACCAATTTTAAAAAATTTTAAACATTGCCTCAAACAATATTCTATTTACTTAAATTTTTTTATTTTAATAAGGCAGCGAACCCAAAATTCTTTTTGTATTTTTTAACGGCCCTAATTCCTAAATATGCACCCTGGGCCGCTTGAATTAATAGAGATATCGGTATCGACCCAAGGGACTAAAAGGCACGACAGCCATCCTAGAGGGGCGTGATTCGAATCCACATAAAGCCAAGTTTCTTCGTCCTATTATCTGTTCAAAAATTTTCACTTCTTTCTTCTGCCATCTTTTGTTATCACAATAAACCTATATTCTGCTGGTATACACGATAAAAATGAAGTTATCACGCTGGCACATTTCAGTGTTAACTGTGAAGTATTTTGGCCGAAAAAAGGGAGTATATTGAACTTTTAGGGAGTAGACACCGATATTATTACATGTAAGAGCAAAAGGTTCCCTTTACTTGTTGTTTTCAACGATTAAATTCAAGTTTGACCGAACTCCGAATTTCACAACGCTCTAGCCCATGCCAAACCACGGTAGACAGAAATAAGGTAATGTAAAATAGACGACAGCTTCGAATGCCGTGAAAAACGGGCGCCTAGTGACGTCAGCTCTAATGCAGGAACAACAACAATAGCTTCGATTTTATATGGGAAGTGTCACCCACGTAACGTCAGCACTAAAATACCATATACAGTTTACAGCGTTTTACATTACCTTGTTTCTGTATACGGTGATGACAAACAATGAATACTTGACGTTTTCAACAAATTCATAATTTGAATTTAGGCTACGTGCGATAATTCAAAAAGGGGGTGCGTCCATTTATTTTAAGTTATATAATGAATGATGTGGAAAAATATGAGCAATCCAAATTTCCCCCATCCGAACAGCCAAATATCACGTGTTTCGGGTCGCGCATCCTTCCTCATGGCGGCTCCTGGGAGTGCAATTTTTATCTAAAATCAAAAAATCAAAAATTGTATTAAAGTACATACTAGCCGTGTTCCTTTTCTGCTTTTTTTTCCTTGTATTTACTCCCAACTACACCTGCCCTTACAGAGGTGTAGGTAACTAGAGTAAATACGCATCTAACATCCACTAGGGGAATATCGCCATTTGCAGTCTATTGTGAATTATTTTTCACTTACTAAAAAGCCGATAGATGGATTTTCATTGAATTGTGACGAACTGACAGTTTGCGGTGTTATAAAAAGAATCAAGAATTTTAATGTGCGGTTTTTTAATTTTTATTTTTGTAATGGTAAGTATTAAGTACCCATATTATATTTACAATAATTGAACGCGCTTTTATTTAAAGGAAAGTTCAAAACGTTACCCAAAACAAAAAAAAATTGTGTTCCTTTTAAGTTTTACTTCGGAGTACTTAAGAGTAAAAAAGGAACACGGCTACTGTTGGCTAACCTTGCCTGGAACAGTTTTTTAAATTTTGAAAAATTAACAAAATGGCGGACGTTTAAAAGAAAAAAGTCACTTTTTCAATTTCACTTTTTCGTGTTTTTTTTTTACATTTTTTGTTATAACTTTTAAACAACAAAAAAAAAATTAAAAAATTAGTCGAGGCAACGTTAGACAGTATAATAATGAACAAGTGTTCAAAATTTGGTCGAATTATCTTAAGCCGTTCTATTGTAATCCCCGCCGTCAGGTAAGAAAAATTGGAAAAAATAGGTTTCGAATAAAGCGCTAAGCTTGACGCACGCCTCTTTAACCGCTTATAACTTTAATTCCAGTGATGGTATCGGTTTAAAATTTTGACTTGTTTGAACGTTATTACTATCGATTAAGCAAAAAAAACAAAAATGCATTTTTTGACCGATTCAAAGGGAACTGCTCCGTTAATTCGCAAAACAAAAAATGTGGAGTAGATCTACTACAATTGGAGTTAAGTGACAGCACTGGAGTAATGGCGGATATTAAAAATATACTATTTTCCTCTCGTGTCGAGCATGGTTCAGAGTGGTGGCAAGGGTGGTGGGAGTTTGAATTGGGATAGCAAAGAGTGTGGATATCTACAGTACACAGCCAGAAGTGCTTAAGTGCAAAATATGTGTTTCGAGAAAATCGTCCTCAAAGATTTTTTTAGATACAGAATTGTTCACAGAAGCCCTTTTGCCGGTCGGATAACTCTGCATCCACAGCTCAGTTTAAGACAAAAATTATAACAATCATTAACAATAAAATACTGAATACAAAAATGCAATAAACTCAAAATCGTCAAAATTGCACTTAGACACTTCTGGCTGAGACATGTGCTGTCCCAGTCCCTGTAAACGTGGTAAAAAAAAACAGAAAAAAAGTTTTTAAAATTTTTTTTAAACATAAAAAGTGAAAAAAAAAAACCAAAAAACGTGTTCTAAAGGCCACCGGCAGAACGTAGCGGACGCACATAGGACTGACAAACGCTCACGTAAGTTTCCTTTGCTCCCATTTAAAACTCGAAGCTCGGACCAGCGTCGCGGCCAATATCTGTCGGTCTATGAAACTTGCCCCGTCTCAAGAGGCATAACACTCTGACGCGGACAAGTTTTATTGATTCCGATGGCTGCGGTGACTGCAACTCCGAGTAAAAACCCCTTGAAGAATGTGGCGATTGAAGTCGCGCAACTGAGGTCTCGTTACAAGTCTCGGTTTTGTGTTGACTTTTGTAACGTGCGTGGACTTCATGCGAATTTTTCTTTTGTAGAATGCCACTTATCCAATTTCAAACAAGTTTTCGCAGAATTCCCCGACCGAAGCGCTCCGTCGAGAGTATATAAAACTAAAAATTCCTGCAAGTTCATCATCAGAAAACCTAATTTGACAGCAAGTTGAGAAGTATACTTATTAGCGCACGCGGTTGTAGCAAAATCTTCTGGTCCTTGGTAAGTTACATCAAGAAGAATTTCAATATATTCACAACACCTTCCTTTATCTTTGATGAGCAGGTGATAACAGACAGCAAATCCCAAGCCGATTTACTAGCATCTCTGTTCACCTCAAACTCTACTTCACCTGAAACCGATGTACTACTACCCCTGGCTCTCGAGCACAACGCCCAACAGCTATTTTTGTGAACCCACTCCTACAGAATTGGATTGAGAGTTTTCTTTCTGGCCGTTCAATCAAAGTAGTATTAATTGCGTCAAATCCGAAGCTCACCCGATCTCTGCGGGGGATGATCGTGAGCGAATGTCTAACTCCAGAAATAAAGACATTGGACTCATTTTAGGTTGGGGAAGGAAGAATCGTGTCGAATTTAACCCCACCAAAACAAAGTACTGTTTTATCTCTAATTAAAAGTGCAACCGCTCTCTATCCGAGTTAGTGGATCGTGTTTAACTAATGGCCGACCCATCCCTTAACCTCTTAGGCGTGACATTAACCAAAGACTGACTTTTGACTTCCAAAACGCCAAACAAGCATCCCAGTGATATGGATTTCTCAAGAGGTGCAAGTTAATCCTCCAGCCATCGGCCCATGCTGTAATATACAAGTCCTACATTCGGCCGCTTCTCGAATACAACTCTCTCATTTGGGGCGGCGCTCGAAAAACCACTTTGGCGTGGTTAGATAAAGAACAAAAAAGGGCCTTCAAACTTATCGGTGACGACGCCGTTTGCTCCACCATCGACCACTTGAGCCACCGTAGGAATGTAGATACCAGATAGGCCCACTTGTCTCATCCCCTCTCACCTGGAACTGCCCCTTTCATGCACTCAACAAGATCTGAATTCGTTTGCAAATAGAACAACTCGACTGTGGGATAATCTCTCGCAGTCGGTATTTCCGTGCTCCTACAGCATGCAAGAGTTCAAATGCAGGGTTCATTACCACCTTCTTCAACACCCCTTCGAACCTTCATAACCCTTAACCTATTCACTCCCTCCGTACTAAGCTTGCTGCTAGCCATTGCACCATGTGGTGACACACGACATAACAGACTAGTAGTACAAAGGGTGATTCCTGAGATTAGTAAAAAAAAAATTCTCGTGTCTGATGTCTTCAAATAGCAACGCGTTTATCATCCTGATATTCCTAAAAGAAGCAAGGGATTTTCATAGATCATTAATCTGAGGACCTATGGAGAAACATGTTTTGTTATTATTTTGAAAACATTTTCAAATCCAAAAAGCATCTTCCATTAAAGTTAAAGCCATAAATTACTCAACTAATTTAACATACTAATAATTGTAAGCTTCATAGATCCAATCATACTAATCTACAACAATTTTTATATCTCATCCTAATAACATTAATAGTAAAGTAATTAGCTTGTTCTTCGTGTTCTATTTTTCATTAATCTTACTAACTGTCAGCTGCTCAATTTCCGAATTGAGATATTATATAAATTCAGTGTAAACGCACAAACATGAAGATATTCCACATCTTTAAATTTAGTAACGTTTTACTCAGTATTTTAAATATTGTTTTTGCTTTAAATTTAACTGAAGTTTTTCAAATAACTTTAAACTTACAAAAATTGTATAAGCCGGAGACATTATTAATTTTTTCAACAATTTCCGATAATGAAAAATTCGATAATATAACAGAATGTTTCCAAATACAATTGGATATCGCGACAATGTATTTCACACAGGATTGTGGCCTCCAAATAAAGGATGTTATCAGCAATAACGTAATAAGTCTTGTCTTCACTGATAACCCACAACAAAACAATTCGTATTTTGTTGCAGGCTGCTTAAAGGGAATGAAAAGTTCGAAAATAATATTCGTATTTCTCGAAAGTGTCTTCGAAATTGAGAATATTTTAAATTTTTTCAAATGGGCATGGGACAAACGATTCATAAATTTAATAGCTGTGTTCAGTGACGAAAATGAGCAAAATCAAATATTAACATTCAGCCCATTTCCGGATGTTCATATTCAAAACAAAACCGGAAGTAAAATATCGGAACTATTTCCATTTAAACTGAGGAATTTCAAAGGATTCAATTTTAGAACAATCATCAATGAATTTGCTCCAATTGTTTTTAAATATTCGGACAAAAATGGAAAGGAGATTATAACAGGTTGGGCAGGACGAACTTATATGATGTTCGTGGAAAGATACAACGGAACCCTTGTGGAAATAAAACGTAATTTGACTTTTTTAGACGATATAATGCTGCAGATAGAAGATTTAGTTAATGGAAATATAGAAATTGGTATGTATCCAATGAAATTGTCGCAAAACAATCAAATAAGTTTCAGCTATCCAATGAAGCTAACCGAAAGTGGATTAATAGTGCCAGTAAGTCCTTTAATGTATATGAATGCAAACATCAAGGGCAAACTCGATACAACCAACTTATTAGCTTTGATTATTGGAATGATAGTTGCAAGTGCATGTGGTTACATCTCGAGGAGACTGACAAGCCGAGCAGCTGACTATTTCTATATATTACTAAACGTTTATCGTGGCGTCTTATATATACCAATTCCACAAAGTACTTTCACCCAAAATTGGTCAATACGTATGTTTTTCATGTTAACGATTCTGCTTGGTTTCATACTGTCGAACAAGTACATGTCGATGCTTACAAGCTCACTTATTACAAAAGTACGAGAGCCAGAATTGAATTCAATGGAAGCAGTGATTAAATCTAAAAGGAACATCCTAATGCCGAAGCTGTATGTCGATGCATTCAAAGCATCCAAAATATATCCAAAACAATTCACGGACTCATTTATTACCACCAGTTATGAGGAGCATAATAAGGCGCTCATGAGCTTAAACAATACTCTTATTCACTACAATTCAATGGAAAAAGCACGGTTCGCATTGCAGCAGCAGCGAACCCTCCGTGAACCTCTTCTAAGGATAGCGAATTTTGTATTTAGTTACGTTCTGTACTCATTTCCAGGGAGAGTGGATTCACCTATGCTTGAGTTGTTAGGCAAACTGATTACTGAACTGTACCAAACTGGATTCTACAAACACTGGGGTGATTCGATATTTGATGAAGGTGTAAAAGCTGGATTGGTTCGGGAGAGAAAGGACCACGAAGTACTATTGCAACCAATTACGGTCACGCATCTTAGACTAGCTTGGGCAATATTGATCCTATTTCATTTTGTAGGAGTTTGTGTTTTTGTGATTGAACATATTTGTAATATTTTAGAGTGGTTGCTAAGGCTTTTATTAAGAAAATGGAAAAGAAGATCGGAAAATGTAAGATGCAAGGTAAAATCGCGGCCGGGTTATCACAGAAAGTAATTTTAAGAGAAAGTTTGTTGTTAGCTAGTTTAACAGCTTAACCAAAATAAATAATAATAATAAAAATTGGAGAGTTGTAGTTTTGTATTAGATATTAAAAATTGCCTTAAAAATGTTCTGTCCTCTTTTCTTTTGTCACTTCAGGTCGTGTTGAAGAAGAAGAGCCTGCTCCTCACACCATCGGAGCAGTCACAGCGAACGTTCAGAGCATACTCATTATATACATGACCCGGTACGTAGGAAAGGGTGACCCGATAGCGAATGCCTAACTGATCAAGGGTGCGTTGGCACTCCCAGATTGAAAGTTCCTAATATTATTGAATAAACAAATTTGGGAAACAATAAAGGCGGTGCATGAGTAGATAGTTTAAAGCAGCATCAACCGCTTGAAAAGAAGAAACTGGTTCAGATGTGAATAAGGTTAGGACTAGACTTCCAGTGTCCATATCCATGAAAAAATGTACTATTATTAACAAAAATAGAAAATTGGTAATATCTCGAGAACTGCAGCTCGTAGACGATTTTCGATGAAAATTTTACTCCCCTTAGAACTCCCAACTAAAGCTTAAGCTTCTCCCTGAATCATGCTGAATTTTAATAAATATTACTCCAAACCACCATCACCCAGCTCCGAAAACTAGCTGAAGCCAATTTCTAAAGCCCAACCAAATTCAAGACAACCCTAAAAGTAAGCAAAACAATTCACAAAAATGTTCGGCAAACCTCTAAAAGTATGCAAAAATATATATCCTTGCATCTAAGAATAAAATTTCAAAGCTCAGCCTAAGCACCAATCTAAGCCTGCCATCTACATCCGAGGACCATCCTAGATTTGGAACCTGGATCAAATGCTCTACGAGATCCCACCCAAGGCAACTGATTCCCACCCGAGACACACTTCAGTGAAGTGAACACTGAACAGGTTCTTGTCTCAGATAAAGCTCACGCCTTAGCTCACAACCGATGACGTTACTGGGCTCGTGCCGCTATAGCTGTACAACTTATTCTGCGGTCCATTAATAAAATAATAAAAAGTAAACTTTAACGACTCATAACTCTAAGTTCTTGGGTTGGAGAATCTTGACTTTTAGATAGGGGTAATCCGGCACTGTTGGCGTCACAGCCTTTGTCCGCTGGTTAGTGGGATTCACTTGTTTCAGGAGGCATAACACCCCAACAAGACTGCCTCTAGCCCGCCCGGCTGCTAAAAAATGGATGCGCCCATATAATACCCAGTAGTGCCAACGCGACTCACTGCCTTCTCCTTATGCATCCACCAGACTACCCTTAACCTTTCCTATTATTTTTCTATTTTCAGGTCAAGCTTACTACTAGACATTGCACCATAAGTTTAACGACATGACGGTTAGTTGTACAAAGGGTGATTCCTGAGTTTGACCATGGCACATAAAAAAAGTGCCAGGCTAACTCGACAGATGCTGATTTTGCTTTTTATTTGTACTGAAAAAGCTTTTACAGACCAGTGACGTCATCGGCTGCGAGCTACGGTGTAATCTTTATCCGAGACAAGAACCTATATGGTGAGCTTTTTAATGCTGAGATTTGCAGGTGAGTGAAACTTGTTGAACTTGAATTTAAAAGTCAATTAAGTTAAGGTTCTTGCCTCAGGTCTTGTAGTATTTGTACCATTGTTTTATCCTTCTGTTTCTTAATTTAATCTCTCTGCAACTTTACAATGACACCAGTCTTCAGGTGAAAACTGTGTGGAAAAAGTTATCAACCAAGGTTGCCACTGGCGTCAATCAATGAAAAAACCCATCTACCTACCTGTTAAAGTTCACTTAAGTACAATTTTCTGTGAATTTTCTTCTATGTAGCAGTGCTAAGTTCTGAAGCCATCCTTTAAACCAAGCTCGTTATGTCGTTGGTCATGACATATAATGAAATAATCAAAAAAAAAAAAAAAAATTGGTAGCCAGTTACATCCCTATAACTTGGTGATGGGCTCTCCATCGGTTTGGAGAGAATAAATACTAGGCCAAAGAGCAGCAGCGGTTGGTCATCTTTTTAGGTTTTTGGCTGAACATAAGTAACCCTTTAAGTATCTGGATAACCATGGGGGAGAAATTAAATTTTACGCAGAGGTTTAGGCCAAGATGAGATAATTTGTTTAGAATGATGAATATATTGTCAATTGCAGATAATTTGGTTGCATTCAGTTCAACATTTGCAAAGGTATGACCAAACATAAAAAACAGGGAGAACATTTTGAAGTTGTTGGTATTGATATAGATCTGAGCGCAGGCTGCTTTTCCCATTAACTGTCATATGTATGTAGCATGTTCCAGGAACAGTTCACCTTCTAGCGTAGTCATCTTCCCTCTAAAAAGAAAACTCAGGAATCTTAGGTGCAAATGGGACCTGCAAAGTAATAAATTAAAAAATAAAAAATACCAATAGAATTTATGTATCGAGGTCACAAGTCACAAACAAACAATTTTCCTCTTTACACAGCTTTATTATTTATTTGCTGAAACATAATTTTATTTCTCCTTATTAAAAAATATTTATGTATAATATTTTCAAAAATAAAATATATAAAAGAAACCAAAACACCAAAAACGTACGCAACAAAAATCAAACTTAAATGATCCATTGTGAATCTCATAAATGAATTTTCTGCCTGTCGAAAAATTCTCAATTTCCCCGCCTGCAGTGCGTCCCAAAATGTAAATAGATCAGATCTGCTGAAGTATCCCATATTGTAGATCTGCATCATATGCATATTAAATGATTCCAGAAATGGTGAATCGAGATGCATCGGAAATCCAACCGAATGCTCCTGAAAACATAGCTTGGGATTTCGGAATATAGGCTTAGTCAGAACGCTTTGCTGTTGAAAGATCATCTTCATCATCCTTCTTGATACGATGTAGGCAAAGGATTTGTTGAGGCTGTATAGGTTGTTTAACCAAATTTCATCTTCTACACCTGTGATTAGTTTAGTTAAGTTTTGAGCTAATGGTTCGTTGAAGAGTAGACCACTTAGCCAGCCCTTTTCAAAGGTTATTTCTAGTTTACTACGGATTAAGTCATCGAAAGTGGTTATTTCTGGCTCGTACAAGGCTGTTGTTAGGAAACTCGATAAAAATGCCAGATATCTGTTGGATAAAATAAATCCCAGGAAAAATATTAAGCCGTAGAAGAATGTCCAGGATTTACTTCTTCGTAAGGTTGAGTTTTTTATGGATATGAAGAGGACACATCGAATCACGTCGGTAAGCAGTTCACCAAATTCTAATCTTAGGTTAATTAGCAGTGATGTTATGTATCCAATTATTGTGATGTAAATTATTATCGATATTAAACATATCCACTGCTCCTGTGAGAATGGTGCTATTATATAAAGTGCTGGATGAATTGGTTTTGCAGATGGCACTATTAAGCAGAATTGGAGAAATGGAAGTGGATAACTTAAAGAGATGTTCAACGAATAAAAAGGATTCTCCGGATCGACAACTCCTGCTTTTGTATATATCCCAATATCAACTATTTTAGCTTTAACTAGTTCAACTTTTTCCATAAGATCAGGATATTTTGTTAATGCTTCAACTTCCTTGAATGTTGCATTATGCTTTTCGATGTATAATAGAAATATTTTCGCTAATTCCCCCGATATTCTGGAATTACCTTTACGAGTTGTAAATTTAAAGGAATACGGAGGATCATCTATTAATAGTGATTTTATGCCGTATCCTTTCATGTTTTTAATTTTATCATAATAAATATTTTCAACTAGTTCAAATGTTTGATTTTTCAATTCATATTCCGGAAATGGGTCATACGTAAGCAGCTCGTATCCACGATATTTATTAAAACGTAAAACAACAACGTTCAGGAAACTATTTTCCCAAAACCAATTGAAAAGCGTGAATAAATTATCTTGTGGCTGTTCATTAGTTGAAATTAATAAAATTTTCACCTCATGCATGCCACGCAACAATACGCTTATTGTTTTATAATCATTTGTGCTAAATTGTCCGATGAATAATAATAAATTGCTTTTTCGATTAATTATTTCCTTGATGCCACCACCATCATCATCTGCTTGCTCTGTCACTAAAATCACCGGGATGTTTAATTCACTATGAACACAGCAATAAAATTCATCAAAATCAAAACTATCCGCAAAACTTTTATCGATTAATAAAATATTTTGAAACTTGTGCATTGTGTTTAAATCACGTGTAAGTTCTACAATAAAATTAATTTTCGAGTTAGAATTATTAAAAAACACGTCAACTGCTGCTCTACATTTAACAACTATTTCAATAAGGAACAAGCTTGTTAGAAGCATTTAGTTACTCGCAGCAGTGCTGACCTTTAGACAACAATCGCATTTCGTTTTGTGAATGATATTTTTATTTCTCCTTAATCCTTAACCCAGTTAAGGACTCCATAATAATATTCTGTCAGTTTTCGCTCAATTAATGTAATAATACTGTATCTCTGCACAGTCACAACAAATACGCAATATTCATGCCAGAAAATCATTGTAAATCATTGTGTATTTTTTTTAAGTAGCTATATAAATAAGGATTGTTGATGTTTTGTTCGCTATCACTGTATTTATGGATAATTATATTCGGTATTTTTATAGGCAGTGAAATGCATAATATTATGTTATCCTAGCATATTTTTTCATCATTCAAACAGGACAACCTTAAAGTGAGTGATAGATCTGACAAAATATTATAGTATTCAGTAGAATTCTAGGAATAGACGCAGTTTTGATGTAACTTAAGTTAATTAAATAGTAGTCCAATCAATCTACGGAAATTCTCCAGACAATTGAAGGCAGGGAAAATAAAAAAAAGAAAAAAAAATTTTTAAGAAACTCTTTTCTTTACCTTAATATATTGATCAGTTGTGAACACAAAATTAATATAAATACTAAAAAAATCGACTAAAAGGTAAGAAATAAGAAGATTTTAAACAATATAAACTTTTAAATCAAAATGGAAAAAATCTCACACATTCCTTAAAGAAAAGCGTGGGGTGCGTTTTTATGAAACAAAATGCTCAATTAGTGAAAATTCGTAGCTGTCTGAAATGTTAAAATGTACTCACGGCAGTCATGTTTTTTTAAGTTCAGGTTGGTATGGGCGCCCCACGCTTTTCTTTAAGGAATGTGTGAGATTTTTTCCATTTTGATTTAAAAGTTTATATTGTTTAAAATCTTCTTATTTCTTACCTTTTAGTCGATTTTTTTAGTATTTATATTAATTTTGTGTTCACAACTGATCAATATATTAAGGTAAAGAAAAGAGTTTCTTAAAAAATTTTTTTTCTTTTTTTTATTTTTTACTTTTTAGTAACGAATAGCGTTAATTAATACATTACAATTTCCAAACTTTTAATTAGATTATCATGTTAAATAAGGAAACTTTTTTACATGTTTTGTATTTGTTTCTTTACAACAGTTCTCAAGTGCAGCCCAAAAATGCACAATTTGATGACCCCTCAAAAATCTAATAGCGCTCTACGTTTTTTTTTACATTTTGAAAGGTAGTGTGCTCGCGTATACTGGCTGGAGCAATAAAAACTAAAAACTGGAAACATATGTACATATTTTTTTGCATCTTTTTAAATCATATTTTTATTTGCTATTGGTAGCTATGTTATGTCTTCCGCCATTTTTTAGTGAACGCCATATTTGATTTAAAACGACGTCATACAGTTTACTTTCTTACTCACTTTAATACACTTTCATTTGATATCCATACCGAGAGCGAAGTAAATAAAAGGGTAAACCGCCATTTTGTGTTGGCCGCCATTTTGAATTGAAATGACGGGACACAGACAACAGTATTCTAATTGTCACTCCCTTCCATTTGATACCCATGCCGAGCGCGTTGTAAAGAAAAATTGATCCTCTGTTTTGTGTTGGCCGCCACTTTTATGCCGCCATTTTTCTACCGCCATTTTGAATTTAGGATGACGCTAATTGTATTCAACTTGTTATAACCTTTCATTTGATACCCATATCGAACGAGTGGCTTATAAAGAAAAATGTAATCCATCATATTTTTTTGGCCGCCATTTTTAATTTGGAACTATCATTTTCGTGTGTTTTCGTCGGAAATACACATGTCTGTTAATTTTTACCAATTTTTATTGAAGGGAAGTGAATTTTAAGACTCTACATTGAGTAGAACGAATAATTCCAAGCATTTTTTATTAAAAATCGTTTTTTGTTACTCAACAACAAAATCAACATCAAAAAATGTAACAAAATGTCATATTCGTGTATTGTCATCGGGAATATGTATGCCTGCAAAGTTTCATCCATTTGCATTGAGTAAAAGGCGGTTAAATTAACGTTACAAGATTTGATGCTCCGAAGTGAAAGTAAAGAAAAGAGTTTAAAAAATATGGGCGTGTAGAACACTTAATTTGAAGAAAGATAAAGATAGCATGTTTTTTTACGGAACTGCATTGGCGAACTTAACCTAAAAAATTCTCAAAAGTCAAAAAAGCGGGTTTTCGCCAATAAAACAAAAAGTTGAGCTCAGATCCGAAAAAGTTCAATGAGAAAGTTATAGGTATTAAAATTATCTTTCAATTGATGTGGTACAAAATATTGGTTAGCGTCTTATACATGAAGAAAAATGCTAAAAACCGTTAAAAATCGCGTCTTTTTCATTTATTTTTTGCTTTTTATTGATGCGACCTAGAAACTTTTTACTTGGTAAAAATGTTGCTTTTGGCAATCTGAAAACTCATATTTATGTTTGGCTTGAAATTTTGCAAAATATTGGTGAAATTTCGATTTTTGTAAAAAAAGGCGTTTTCGTAAAATCCTTCGTCTACAGCTCCTCGACCTCGTAGGACATTTTTTCGAAGCTCTTTTTCTTCGTTAAGAGTTGTACTATTTTGCACTATTATTTAAAATTTGAGTTTTTCAATTTTATATACAAAAAACTCAACCGCAAAAAAGACAAGTATTTTTTGCCGCAAAAAAGACAAGTTTTTTATTTCATTATTTTTCGACTCTAAACTACTATTTAATAAAAGTTTATATTCTTTTTAGAGTAATAGAGTTAACCCTTCTAGCACAGAAGGCGCACTTTTCAGCTAAGCATGAAAATCTATAGGTATATACATACACATACATATACATTAGGGTGGCCCTTATTTTCAAAAAGTCGGAAATTTCCACATGCTAACCCCTAGAATGGTGCTCTATACCGAGAAAAAAATCCTCAAAAAATTTCAGCTGAATTGGTTAAGTCTTACCCGTGCCGAAAACGGGGTAAAGTTTGGTAGTTTATATGGAAATTTTTATTAATCAACATTTTTGGTTTGCTTCAAATTTTTTTTATGCAGTCCCTATACAAAATAAGCGGACCCGTATTTTTTCTTTTTTAATTTTGGTCAGTATTTTAAAAAATAAGGGGGGGGGGGATTAAGTTTACGTCATTCGCCGATTATGCCCTTTTCCAAATCGTTATTGCTCCGGTTCTATTCATCGTATCGAGTTAAATGAGATATCATTTTAAAGGTAATGAAGAGGTCTTTATTTATATATTTATAGGTGTGAAAAAATTTTCAACTTAGTATTTGTTATTAACAATTAAAAATTTTAAAAACCATCTACTATGCGTTCGCGTTTTTTTTTAAATTTAAAAAAATACTATCATATTCCCCGGAAAATTTCCTATAAAAAACAATTTTTTCCAGAGTGGTAGGTAACTAAATATATTCTATATGAAATACATACATCAATTGCGACTGATAAATTCACTCCGCGACAGTAATTCCCAATTATATAATCTTCTTTTCGTGAACGAAGATGAAGCCATAGCAGGTAATAACAAAACATAACTCTTTTACTAGCTTGTTCAGCTTACTAGGAACGTCCGACTTAATATGTAACCTTATTCGTCTTACTGAAAATAGTTACTGACTTGATGACCCGCCTACACGGCACAAGCATGTTTTTCTCCGTACTTTTTATGGCTTCTTTACGACCATAAAAAGTACAGGTAGAAAAATCCTTGTTAGACTGACCAACTGGGAGGTGATGGATCGGACGACTATGTCAGATCACAGAGCCATTTCATTTGAGGTAGCGTACGGAACCCCGGGCAGGGGAGACGGAATTAGAACAACGAGAATTCCCCGCAACACGGACACGTCTAGATATACTGAAATGTTGCGCAGGAATCTCGGGGAGCGCGTGCCAATTGCACCGAAAACCACAAGAGAAGCAGAGTCTCAGTTGCATGTCCTGCAGACAGCGATAGAGAACGCTTTTAGAGTGGCGTGTCCTCTTACATCAGTGGATGACCATGATCCCACACCCTGGTGGTGTAGGGAACTGGAGAAACTGAAGAAAGAGGTCAGAAGGGCTTTCAACCAAGCGATGAGGTGCAATGACCCGGTTGCCTGGGAGAATTACAAAGCCAAGAAAAGAGAAATGAAACAAACTCTGCGACGACGGAAAAGGGAGTCGTGGAGGGACTTCTGCTCGAGCATGGAGAGCATATCTGAGGCCAGCAGACTTCAGAAAATGATCTCCAGGGACCCGGTCTCCAAAGTCGGACTCGTTCGTGACTCGTCGGGGAGGATGGCGGAGACGCTGGAGGAAACCAACAAGATCCTGATGGAAGTTCACTTTCCTGGCAGCTATATCTCGGGTAAATCTTGGGCTATTCGTAACAGAATGGCTACAAGGATGAACCGAGAGGAGGCTAACGGGGTGGTGACAGAGGAAGGGGTGAGACGTGCAATAGACACATTCTCTCCCTTCAAGACATCGGGGCGTGACGGAATATTCCCTGCGCTGCTCCAATGGGGCAAAGACATCATTGCACCCAGGCTTAGGGGAATATTCGTTACCTGTCTAGCAACAGGATACGTTCCGGCGGTGTGGAGGGAAACCAAAGTGGTATTTCTCCCTAAGCCAGGCAAGAAGGACTACACCGAGGCGAAGTCCTCCAGGCCGGTTAGCCTAACATCCTTTCTGTTGAAAACAATGGAAAGAGTGGTGGCAGACCACCTGGAGAGTACTATGCTAAGGAGGCACCCTTTAAGTAGAAGCCAGCACGCTTACCAGGCTGGCAGATCTACAGAAACGGCACTTCACCAATTGGTGCGAGTAGCCGAAGGAGAACTGCATATCGGAGGCATAGCGATGGCCGTAATTATGGACATCGAAGGCGCCTTCGACAAGATACAGTTCAACAAACTTAAAGACGCTCTGGTGAGGCGCGAGGTCAGCCCCATGATTGTAAGGTGGGTGGACAGCATGCTGAAAAACAGAGCGGTAAGGATTCAGACAGGAGACTCGCGGCTTCGAGGGAGGGTCAGCAAGGGATGCCCACAGGGCGGGGTCCTATCGCCCCTCCTGTGGAACATCACTGTGGACACTCTGCTCAGGCGGCTAGAGGTAATGGGCGTGCATACCGTTGGGTATGCAGATGATGTAGCGATTGTGGCACGTGGCAAGTTTATGAGCACTACGGCAGATATCATGAGGAATGCACTCCAAGTGGTTGAGCAGTGGTGTACGGAACAGGGCCTCACCATAAATGCCAATAAGACAGACGCGATAATCTTCACTAGGAAGATTAAAGATCTGGATTTTCAGCCCCTCATGCTTTTTGGATCGAGGATCAAGGTGTCTGGGATGGTCAAGTATCTGGGTGTATACTTGGACTCGCGACTAACCTGGAAATACCACGTTGAAGAGAAGATTAAGAAGGCGACAAGGGTGCTTCACCAGTACAGAAGAGTATGTGGACTAAGGTGGGGTATCTCACCAAGGTTAGCATACTGGACATATACCATGATGGTGAGACCCATCATAACTTATGCCTCGGTGATCTGGTGGACTAAAGTCACACAGAAAACCGTCAAGAGGCATTTGGACAAGGTGCAAAGAATGGCCAGCGTACGTGTGAGCGGTGCTTTCCGCACCACACCCGCCGCGGCATTGGAGGCGCTGTTAGGTCTGCTGCCGTTAGATCTCCAGGTGATGAAGACTGCGGCAGCCTCAGCGATTCGGATGAGACGGGATGCCGCATGGCAGGCGTCAGGAGCCTTATATGGGCACATGAAGATTCTGGATCGCATCAAAGGGATTAGGGAGCTCCTGATGCCCATGGAAGGGATCACAAAAATGAGGGTGACCGAAAGGTATCATAAAACCCTCATAGGGAATGGAACGCTCCCGGAAGGGAGGCCGGAAGACATATATATCTTCACGGATGGATCCATGATTGCCGGCAGAGCAGGTGCGGGAGTCTTCTCAGAAGACTTAAATCTGACCTGCTCTCTGGCTTTGGGGAATTACACCTCAGTCTACCAGGCGGAAATGCTTGCTCTGCTGCACGCGCTGGATCACATAAATGATGGTCAGGTGCAGGGAAGAAGTATCCTTATAGCACTGGACAATCAGGCTGTGATTAAGCGCATGAATCAGACAGAGATTGAACGAAAAAACTGCACACCTTGAGGAATTGATCTCCCAACTGCACGAGGAGTTTGTTCCTATCTGCTGCAAAACTTTTACTGATAAGTCCAAACCTTGGTTTAGTTCGGAGTTAAAATTCTTAATCGCTGAGAGGGAATATCTTTATCAAAGATATTTCTCTACAAAAAGCCCAAGTGCTAGAAACTCGTACAAACGTATTCGCAATTTAGTCACAACCAAAATCAGAGAAGCCAAGCGCAACTTTTACTCGCGTAAGCTTGATCCATCTCTACCATCTAATACTTTGTGGAGAAATTTACGGAAGTTAAGTGTCCATTGCAAAAATGAGACAACTGCTCCTGACTTTGACGGAGAAAGCTTGAACACTTACTTCTCTGGCAACCATTACCCAAATCAACCAGCTATACTCCCTCCTGCTCTAAGGGATGATTTTAGTTTCCGCTGTGTGGATTCGTCTGAAGTAATTAGTGCAGTATACTCAATTAAATCGAACGCTACTGGTAGTGATAATATCCCGCCTAGATTCCTTAAAGTGCTTATGCCTTGTATCCTGCCTGCTCTAGTTCATCTATTTAATTCCTGCCTTACCCTATCCAAGTTTCCCAATTCCTGGAAACATGCGTTTGTCTTGCCGATTGCTAAATGTGCAACCCCGACATGTCCCGCGGACTTTCGACCTATCAGCATCCTCCCATTTCTCGCCAAGGTGCTTGAAAAGCTAATTGCACTTCAAATCAATTTGAATTTTGTGGACGAAATCAGGTGATTCATGCTTACCAATCTGGCTTTCGTAAATCTCATAGCTGTGATACCGCACTTCTTAAAATTACCACTGATATAAGGCACTCTCTAAATGATCGCGACATATGTTTGCTCGCTCTATTAGATTTTTCAAAAGCTTTTGATAAAGTTAACCACTCCCTACTTCTAGTGAAGCTCGCTCGCTTTGGCTTTTCGTCATCCGCTCTCAAGCTTTTGCATAGTTTCTTAACCAATCGCTCGCAACAGGTTAAACTACTAAACTCTATTTCTTCTCCTGCTAAGTTATTAGATGGTGTTCCCCAAGGGTCGATACTTGGCCCGCTTCTATTTAGTTTATTCATTAATGATCTTCCAGCGGTTGTCACGAACTCTAATATTCATATGTACGCTGACGACGTACAGCTCTATCTCACAATGCCTAAAGATAAGCTTGAGTTTCGATTAAGTAAATTAACCGCAGACCTGCAAAACATCTATGACTGGTCTTCTTCTAATCTCTTGATTCTCAACCCTGCTAAGTCCCAGTTTATAGTTTTTTCCAACTCCCATATCTCTGACCTTGACCTTCCACATGTATCCCTGGGCCACACTCACATTGGACGTGTGTACAAAGTAAAAAACCTTGGGGTTATTCTAAATGACAGAATGACCTGTTGCGACCATATACAAGGAATACTGGGCAAAGTTTATGGAGTCTTAAGGAAGCTGCGTGTGCACGGTGACTTGTTAAATTGTGTCCTCCGATTGAGATTAGTTAAATCTCTAGTCTTGCCTCTTCTAATGCACGGCCACGTTGTATTTCCTTCTCTGGACTCTTCTTGTGGTCGGAAACTTATTGTGGCTTTCAACGATTGCGTTCGCTTTATATATAATCTTCGTAGGCATGATCACATTTCACCTTATTCATCTAACGTCCTAGGTTGTCCTTTTCATATCTACTTGCACTTTAGGCTATTAAAATTCTTTCATGATATTCTACGTGGACGTAAACCTTCTTACCTTTCTGAATTTATTCAGTTGTCTCAATCACCTAGAAACCTCAATGTACTTATTCCGCGTTTTGGACTCTTATCAGGACAACGTTCTTACTTTGTTTGCGTCGCTCAACTATGGAATTCTCTTCCTGCTAGCATACAAATGACGGAATCGAGCAGCGTTTTCAAAAGGTGTCTCATCGAATACTTGGTTGGCCGAATAGCAAATTAGAATTCGAACACAATTTCACTTCATTTTAATTTTATTTTGTTTTAATATTTCTTATTTTGTTAAGTAATTTCTAAAATTTGTATCTTTGTTCTGGTTTTTTTTTTCTCTTTATAGCTGTAACTCTGTTTTTAACTTTGTTTTTTTTTTATTGCTAATTTATGTATCTTTTTTATAAGTACAATCATAAGACTAATGTCTTGTGTACTATATGCTAATAAATAAATAAATATAAAATATAAATGCGTCTCTGGCATTGGAATGTGTCCAAAAACTGAACAGGTGTGCGAAACAAAACAACGTGACGCTAGCTTGGGTTAGAGGACATACAGGCATCGATGGGAACGAAAAGGCTGACAACCTGGCAAAACAGCGGTCAACCTCGGAATTCTGGGGACCGGAGCCATACTCTGCCATTGGCAGAGGGTTGGTAAGGAACTGCATCGAGAAATGGGTCGCTGAGGAACACCGGAGACGGTGGGACGCTATGACCACGTGTAGGCAGGCTAAGATGGTGCTTACGTTGCCGATTACCGCAGCCAGAAGAAGGATCCTGCATATGCAAAGGAGAACCCTCAGATGGTTGGTGGCACTGATTACAGGACACGGATGTTTCAGGTATCACCTAAAAAGAATGGGAATTCTGGAGGATGACACCTGTCGGATGTGCCTGGAGGAACCTGAGACGGCCACACACATAGTGTGTCAATGTCCGGCGGTGGCGAGAAAAAGGGCTGCCATAACTGGACTCCATTGGATGGAGGACATGAGGCAGACTCCCTTCAATCAGCTGCTTGCGATAACTAGGGGAGTGGAAGCAAGGGAGCAATGGGACAACCCACTGCAACCCCAATAAGATGACTCTAGGCAGAGGGACGAAAAGGGACCCGCAAATAGTGGTCTGATTCGGTATCCCTCGAAAATCTATATATAAGTCGGACGTTCCTAGTAAGCTGAACAAGCTAGTAAAAGAGTTGTATTTTGTTAGTGGAAGTATCTTATGACATATAGGAAGTGACTTTTAATATAAGTTGTATTATTTTTGCGTAGTGTTGTAGTTTTTTCTATTTGCCTATCTATTATTTGTCATGGCTTCATCTTCGGAAAGAATTTTGCGAAAAGACTCGGCGGTTTATTTAATTGGGAATTATTCGCCTCAAATTATTGGCAATAAGTTACCGTCAAAGAAAGAAGTGTTAAAAGTTTTTTTTTTTAATTTGCATGAAGTAAAATTAAAGTTACAAGTTGGTGCACGTTTAGCGATTCGAGAAACACTGGTGTTTTGGAAGAAGGCAAGAATCCCAACCAAAAGTGAGAAGAACTGCATTCCAAAATTGAAAAAAATTTATACAAGGTGGCGGAATATTCAAAAGTGTGCAAGTATGACTCCAGAGCAGAAATCTGCCAAACAATTGGAGAAAGAAAAGAAATTTGTTAGTGAACTTGACGATCTTTTCGATATTGCTGTGGAAAATGCTTTGACTACAATGGAAAATCTAGAAGATATCGAGTTTTAAGAAATCAACGAGAGAAAGGGAGGCCAGGGTACATATGTGGTATTGATCAAAAACAGGCAAGACAGAAGTCGAATTCCCTTGAGCGTACTTACAGAGCTGAAATGTATAAAAAGAGAAAACATGAGGAGTTGGACGAACTGAGTAAGTTACAGTATATTTCGTAATAAATATTTTTCTACGGTAGTGGTCAAAAGTTTATAACACCCAAAATGAAACACGTTTAAATTTCAAATTTCCACTTCTAAAACACCTTTAAGGAAGTTTCAAATGCCAATGTATTTTATCAGGGGTGCTTTAAACTTTTGACCACTATTGGTTGCAATTAGGCCCTGGTTTACTCATATCTAATTACTTTTTTTTCAATATAGATGAGCACATAGAATTAACCAGCACAACCGAGAGTGAAGAAGACATTGTGCAAGATATACAAGCAGCTTCACCTGTTGTCGAGCCGGGAAAACCAAGAGGCCAGCAAAATATAGTCACTGAACGTTTAGTTTCTGCACTTGATAAATGCAAAGTGAGTGATCGGGAAGCTATTCATATTATTTCAGCTGTAGCAGAAGCCTTGGGGCATAATTTAAGTGATACAGTTTTAAATAGAACTTCCCTCCAACGCAACGGTCTCGTCGTGAACTGAGAGAAAAAAGGCTCAAAAAATCAAGGAAGAATTTAAAAATATTGATTTGAATGCAGCAGTTCTTCATTGGGATGCGAAGCTATTGCCTGCATTAACGGGCGGGCCATGAACTTGTTGATAGACTTCCTATAATTATTAGCGATGGGGATGTACAACAGATTCTTCATGTTCCAGCGTTGGAAAGTAGTACCGGAAAATCTCAAGCTACAGAGATTTTTCAGGTTTTGTGTGATTGGGGTTTGGAAGAAACGGTAAAGGCTTGTTGTTTCGACACTACGGCGACAAATACCGGTGGACAAAATGGCGTTTGCGTTCTTCTGGAAGGGTTATTAGAAAGAAAACTATTATATCTCCCCTGCAGGCACCATATTTGGGAAATAGTTTTAAGAGCTGTCTTCGAGCTTAAAATACCGGGAACATCCGGCCCCAATGTTCAACTTTTTAAAAGATTCCACGACACCTGGCCTCAAATTGATAAAAGTAAATTTTTATCGGGAGTTGAAGATAAAGAAGTACGTGAAATTTTCATCGACGATAAATCTTCCTTAATTGAATATTTGAAAACTTTAAAACATTTTTCAAGAGTTGATTATAAAGAATTGGTTATGCTTAATTTTTTTAGGTGAGTTTTCAAAGGAAAATGTACGGTTTCGTTATCCAGGCGCAATGCATCATGCCCGCTGGATGTCGACAGCAATTTATTCGTTAAAGATTCACTTATTTAGAAATGAATTTAAAATTAATGATACTACAAAGAAAGCGCTTCGCGATGTTTGTATTTTCATAGTTAAAGTTTACGTGAAAAATTGGTTCCTATCTCCGCTCTCCATAAAAGCGCCCCAGTCCGACTTGAATTTTCTAAAAAATTTGTATAAATATCGGAACATTGATGAAGAAGTTTCTAAAACTGCTCTATCTAAATTTCTCAGACACTTGTGGTACTTAAGTACCGAAGCGGTTGCCTTTTCTTTTTTTGATGATGATGTTTCTTTCGAGGTAAAACAAAAGATGTGTCAAAAAATGAAGGAACCGGAATGTTTAGAGGATTTCGAAACCGCGGAAGAGGTGGACGTTATACCCAAAAAAATGACATTCAAAGCTTCAGACCTTGAAGAAATTGGAGAACTGGACAAATTTACTTCCCCTAAAACGAAAACATTTTTCACTCGGTTTTGTATACCATCATCTTTTCTCGAGAAGACTCCTTCCGAGTGGGATGCAGATGAAGACTATCGACACGCGAAGAGAATTGTAGAAAAAATTAGAGTTACAAATGATATAGCGGAAAGAGGAGTGAGGTTGATAGAAGAATACAACGATAAGTTAAGCTCCAATGATGAACAGAAACAGTTCATCGTTAAAGTTGTATCCGATTACCGGAAAAAGTACCCCGACTGGAAAAAATCCACACTGGTGGTATTACCTGAAGATTGTACGTGTGCTAGTACTTCTTCGAATCTATAGATCAGATAGTTATGTACGTACAATAGCTTCTATCTTTTTTATTTTTTTGTCTTTTCTAATCAAACATTATTATTATAATTACTTTTCATGTTATTTTTCCTTTTTTTAAATCATAAAATTAATAGTTGGTCCTTCTGGCCAGTTCTAATTACTTAAAACAGGGTTGGTGTTTTAGTGGCTTAAAGTCCCACACTACTGGAGCGAGCTTTTGCTTTGGTTCGCAGTGCCTTTCGATGGTTTCACCATCCTCACCAAAAAAAAAAAAAATTCCGCGTCACGGGTAAAACTGTATCATTTCAGCTGAAATTTCTATAGGTTTCTAAATTTCTATACGATTTTTTTCACCACCATTCTAGGGGTTAGCACCACCAAAAATGTTACAACAAAAATCGCTAGTACAAATAAGGGCCTCTCTAGGGGAATATGATAGTATTTGCTAATAAAAAATACTATATTATTTGTTAATAATAAATACAATATTATTTGTTAATAACAAATACTAAGTTGACCTACCACTCTGGAAAAATATGTTTTTTATAGGAAATTTTCCGGGGAATACGATAGTATTTTTTTAAATTTAAAAAAAAAACGCGAACGCATAGTAGACGGTTTTTAAAATTTTTAATTGTTAATAACAAATACTAAGTTGAAAATTTTTTCACAACTATAAATATATAAATAAAGACCTCTTCATTACCTTTAAAATGATATCTCATTTAACTCGATACGATGAATAGAACCGGAGCAATAACGTTTTGGAAAAGGGCATAATCGGCGAATGACGTAAACTTAACCCCAACTTATTTTTTAAAATACTGACCAAAATTAAAAAAGAAAAAATACGGGTCCGCTTATTTTGTATAGGGACTGCATAAAAAAAATTTGAAGCAAATCAAAAATGTTGATTAATAAAAATTTCCATATAAACTACCAAACTTTACCCCGTTTTCGGCACGGGTAAGACTTAACCAATTCAGCTGAAATTTTTTGAGGATTTTTTTTCGGTATAGAGCACCATTCTAGGGGTTAGCATGTGGAAATTTCCGACTTTTTGAAAATAAGGGCCACCCTAATATACATATATAGAGTTTCCCTTCTAACACAGAAGGCGCACTTCCCAGCAAGGCTAAGAAAAATTTACCACAGATTTTGTGGCTCTGCTGAGGCATGCATACATATAAAAATAAATAACGAATTAAACCTTCTAGCTCAGAAGGTGCACTTCTCAGCAGGGCTGAGAAACATTTACCACTGCCGTGGCTCAGCTGAGACATGCAAACATAAAATATTAAAAGCATAAAAGATCAAAAACATCAAACAGAGAAGCGTGCAACTAAAAAGGGAGTGGGGCACGCAGAGGTACACAGGATGCGAAAGTTTCATACAGGACGGAATAAAATCTTGCTACATCGACATCCAACTCATTATGTGAGAGCAACCAATTGAAGTCGACCGAAGTGAGCTTGGATGACAGTTCCTCAAGGTTGGCTTTTTTAAAGTTAAAGGTAAAGGTTGACTCCTCTGGGATTGGCTTATTGTTAAAGACAGAACAGTAGCTCAGTAGGAGAGGAGGGTGATAGTTATCGACAGGTGACAAGACAAATGAGCTAGGCTCAACATTCATGTTGTCAGAGTCGGAAAAGAATACAAGATCTAACCGCCTTCCTAAAATATTATTCACACCACTCATTTGGTTCAGGCCGCATGAGAATAGGGAATTCAGAAAGCTGGACTCCCTAAAATTAAGGTTGTTTTCAGGGAGGTAGTTATCGTCGTCATCACAAGATACCCATTGAACATTGGGTAAATTAAAATCACCTAAAAGTAGGATTTCGTCTTTAGAATCCATCATATCCTGGATATGATTAATGCAGAAAATTAGGATATCATAAAGGTTATGACCTTTATCGTCAAGAGTGCTGAGCATATCGGGTGGGATGTAACAGCAGATCAAGAACAGGTTATTGTGGGCAAGAGAGACTTTAAGAGCGAGAAGCTCAATGTCCAAAGAGTTGGAAAAACTAGGAAGCGTTATTGAAGAGCAATTGAGACGGTTATTACAGGCAAGTAGCAAAACCACCTCCACGAGCCTCCGAGTCATTATATCTATCCCTCCGAAAAACTTGGAAGGAGGAGTCGAATAGTTCGGCATTGAGGATCCCACTATATAACCATGTTTCCGTAAAAGCGATTATATCAAAATCGCTGGCCGAAGAAACACATCGTGGGTTTTGGACCTCACTCCTCTTACGTTTTGGTAATAGAGGGTGAGCGTCTTAAGTTTTTTGAAACCTGGCGAGAGTCAGTGCGATGTACACGTGTGCGGGGAACAAAGTATTTAGAGAAGGCACCGGGAGGCCAGAATGTCGGGTCCAAAAGCTTTTCAGCGGTACTGGGTGGTGCAGACAGAACAAAGGACGCGACCGGTTTGGAGGAATTGCTAATCTTTCTGCACGAGATTGTTTCAGGGTTTATTTCTTTTTCCTTTAAATAATCTTTAATTGCCCTTGGCGTAGTGTCAGGGGAAAAGCGCGAAATGAAAATATTTCGCGGCTTGGGTACCGTCACAAGGCTGGTACAGGTTACTGAAGACCTAGTAACCCCAGCGTCAACTTGCTCACTAATATTGCCAGAGAAGTTAGATGACGTATCAGATGAGTTCAATGGAAGTGAAGGGGCGGGGACCGACAAGCTAACAGAGGAGTTCATAGAGACCACCTCTGTAAAAGTCGCTTTACGACTGCGTCTGCCTTTATGTTTGTTACAGGGTTTTGGCTGGTTCGGAGCCAGCCTAAGGACAGTCCCCATCGAAGGGTTCTCCACGGGTGCTGTGGAAAGGCCAACGGTAATACCAACCTCTGGAGGAGCGGTGGCTGGAGGTTCGCATTGCACCTCTTTACAGTGAGCGGCACAGGGATGCTTACTATCGAAAGCACTAAATTTTTCCGATAATAAGTTCAGGGCTGAGTAATTCTGAGTCGCTGTACGAGATAACGGCTCGACTTCAGTCCTGACACGCATCGTACAACTTTTGATGTCGGTGAACTTAAACTAAATTAAAACCGAATACCAGTGGTGAAATAACATTACATACGAACTTACTTTTTACTTAACGCAACAAATTTATTTTCTAAAATGGAACAGGAAAACGCTACAACCATCCCGATGACGTAAACACCAAAAATCAAGTATAAGTGACTCAAGTTCAATTTGCGAAAATGTTTCTCCGTATCTCGAAAAATTTTCACAATTCCAGCTTCGAGTGCGTCCCAAAAAATAAACAAGCTACACTTACGATATTTCAGCATGCTATATTTCCATGATGTGATCGTTGAACGGCTCCAAAAACGGCGAATCGTATTCCATTGGGATGGAGATCATGCACTTGTTGAAGTAGATATTGGTTTTCCTAAAGATTGGTTTGCTGAGCATCATTTGCTGCTTTAGGACAAGATCAATCTTCGTTTTGGTTGCAATATATGCAAAGGACGTGTTGAGGTAGTATAAATTGGTAAGCCAAAGATCGTCTTCCATTGGGATTATTAAGGCTCTGATGGCATCTGAAATATTGTCGTTGTCCATAACACCAGTGTACCAACTCTTTTGAAAGGCTGCTTGAAATTTTGAATTTACTAGATCCTCGTCGGTGTTTATTTCAGGCTGGTAAACGGTGGTCTTTAAGTAGCTGGACAGCCGAGCAATGTACTTGTTGTACCAGAAAAAACCTAGGACGAATATCAGCCCGAAATAAAATGTCCAAACTCTATATTTTCGAAGAGCGGAGTTCGGTATTGTAGAAAAAATGATACACCTGATTAGTTTGTAAGCACTTCGTCAACTTCGGATTTTCTTGTTGTTGTTACCGATATGAGATATCCAGACGCAATTGCGTATACTATGAAAAAGCTAATCATAATCCATGTAAGTAAAGAAAATGGTCGAACAATGTTTTGAGAGGTATGAATTGGCCTTGCCGTTGGTACTATTAAACTAAATTGCATAAGGTATTGGGTAACTTAAAAATAAGTCCATGGAATTTAATGGATTCGTTATGTCTGCAAATGCTGCTTTTATATAAGTTGCAATAGTCACGGTTTTATTTTTAACCATTTCTTTCTTTTCTCTTAAATCTGGATATTGATTTCCATATATTTCCTTGAAGCTGGCATTATGCTTCTCAATAAATGATGAAAATATATTATATAATTCTCAAAAAAAAATTTTCTGTCCACTTTTTGTTTTATAGTTAAAGGTGTTGGGAGGATCATTGATAATGGGTGATGTAAACTTGAATTTCTTCATATTTTTGAATTTATTTTCAAATAGTTCATCAACTCGTAAAATTATATGATTTTTTATAGATATCTCTGGAAATGGATTAGATGAATACAGTTCATACCGCTCGCCTGACAGAATTTTCAATAATACATATTATGTTGACAAAAAGATGCTTCCAACACCACTCAAAGACTTCATATGCATTAAGCTGTTCCTTCTTGTCTTCATGAAAAACAAGAATTATTTTCGATACATGAATACCACGCAAAATAAGCTTTGTTTATTGAGCTGCTCTAGGTTGAGCTAGCTTGAGATATCTCACGAAAAGGTGTTTCATGAGCAATTTGGTTGCTCTTACTTGCCTGAAGTTTCTCTGATTTCTGTTTCATGAGCTTGCTCTAAGTTGAGCTAGCTCACGGTTTTCTGCTCTACCTTTTTTGGTGGAGCAACTTGAGGCAAGCAATCAGCTGTTTGTCAACTGTCAAAATACCGCCATCCGTTAATTGAATATCTGAATTAGAGGAATCATCTAGCGCTTGCATCAACTGACTTGATAAATATTTTTCCATTTTTTAATTTAGTAACGTATTTATCAAGTTTAAATAAATTTCACTTTAAAAACTGTCAGGTGAAGTTCTGACAATGCACTTTGAGAATTCTTGCCTGAAAAGTGTTTCATGAGATTTCTTGCTCTGAATTGCGCCAACTTGCTTTATTTATTTTTGACAGCTGCTCTACTGTGAGCTGCCTTGAGCTGCGCTGCCTTTTTTTCGGTCTCAATAAACACAGCTATAAAGTCCATTACTTCTAGGGTGTTGTAAAAATGTTCACCAATGTAAACCACGGAAATCAAGTTTCTGTGTAAAATTTGTTTCAAATCCTTTTTCAACACATTCGGCACAACAACAGGACATTCAATATCGCGGTGAACGATAAATTAAAAAAATATTTAAGTCAAATTTCTTATGTAATTTGTCACCAACAATAAATAAAACATTTTCAAATTGAAAAATATTATCTAAGGATTTAAATAACTGAATCGTAATCGCAAAGGAGTTTTCAGGGCTCACAGCTGTGTTGTTTAATTCTAAGGCAGAAACTAAAACAAATATGTTTACTAGTATTGAAGTGCTTAAAAACATATCTTTTCACCCGCATTACCAACAACAATATATTAAACCACAAATTTTATACTTGGTTTCACTGAGTTTCAACCAGGTTCGTCCATTACTTTAATGTGACATAATTATTATTGGTTCCAGTTAGATGTTATCAGAAACGCGATGACATGGTCATCATAACATTACAAGAAAAATTGATTAGGACTTAAGTCAGCTGTTTGCAAGCTGGGGGGTGCGACCCTCAAAGGGGCGTTTAGAGCCTATCATCATCATTGCGCTCCTTTAATCCCTCATGGGACATAGGGCGGAAACAGTTGCCCTCCAGCGGACTCTGTTTTGCGCGACAGCTCTCAGCTCCGACCAGGATCTCCCAGTTGTTGCGGCTTCTGCTAGTAGGGTTCTCCTCCACGTTGTTCTAGGTCTTCCAACTCGACGGGATCCTTGCGGGTTCCAGTCAAGGGCCTGTTTGGCTAGATTTTCGTTTTCGCGTCGCAAGGTGTGGCCTACCCAATTCCATTTCCTTCGCCTGATTTGGTCGTCTATCCTTTCTTGGCCGGCACGGCGCCATAGTTCTTCGTTTGAAATTCTATCTTGCCAGCGGATTTTTAGGATACGACGAAGGCATCTGTTGATGAAGACTTGTAGGCGCCCTGTGATGAATTGGGTGACTTTCCATGTTTCGCAACCGTACAAAAGTACTGCCTTCACGTTGGAGTTGAACAGCCGCAATTTGGTGTTAGTTGAGATCTCCGTTGATCTCCATATGCGGAACAGGCATGCATATGCGCCTCGTGCTTTATTTATTCTGGAACTGACATCTTCTTCTGCACCGCCATTTTCGGTAATAATACTACCGAGGTAGCAGAATTTATTTACCAGTTCCACGTCACGGTTATTCAGCGCTGTTCGTTCAATGGTGTTTGCATTTATCCGCATTTCTTTAGTTTTAGTCGGATTTAGCCTTAAGCCTGCTGGACTACTTTCTGTTGCCAAATTGTTAATCATGTTTTTGAGGTCCTGGTGTCTGTGGGCCAGCAAACAGATATCATCTGCGTAGTCGAGATCCTTAAGGCGGTCTAACAAACCCCATTGTATGCCGCCTGTTCTACTATCTAGAGCGCCGACAAGGATGTCATTTATTACTATAAGAAATAGTAAAGGCGAGAGTAGGCATCCTTGTCGTACTCCTGAGCTCACCTCGAAGCTGTCGGATAATTTTCCATTATGGAGAACTCTGCATTTGGAATTGTTATATAGGGCTTTTATCAATTCTATTATTTTATCAGGCAGTCCACGTCGCCGTAGTGCCTGCTCCTGAAACGTCATTCAGTCCCATTGTAGCTGTGAGTGTACTCATATTGAAAAAACTCATTGAAGTTGTAGCGCTTTACATTGAAAACAATTGTTCAATTGTGAAGACTGAGCACGCACAAAATCGTAAAAAGCATAGGAGAAATTCGGTGCCTTCAGACAACACAATTCTTAGTTTGGTGACGATTTCTTTGAGTAGTAGTCCATTCAAAATGCGCGTTATGGTGTTCCAAAATAACACCGTTAAGAAAATCGAACCCTAAACGTTTTTGGGGTCGCTGATCACGAAAATCGAGGTGCCGCGGTCCTAAAACATGGGCGTCACCCCTAAAAATGCAAAAAACACCCCTTTTTAGGGGGTTTTCGCGATTATTTCAATAATAATGAAAACTAATGCGATGAAATGCACTTTTTTAATATTTATTTGCGAAGGTGGTTGAACTAAACTAAATTAAGGCGAACTTTATGATAAGGGGTAGTCCTAAAGGGTTGAAACTACCCCTAAATCGACACAAAAATGGTAAAAATTGTAAAAAAAAAAATTTTTCAAGTTTATGCTTCAAATTCGATTGTGGGCGTACCTACTGTCAGGCAAAAATAAATTATTTTCAACCCTTACTATAATAAAAACAACTTTATATAAAAAAAATTGCAAAATTTTTTTTTTTTGCTTTTTGATTGAAATTTGGTTCAAAAGGTATTATCAGCAAAAAAAATTAATTTTTTCAACCCTTAAGGGGGTAAAACTTCCCCTACATTAAAATTGTAATGAAATATTTCTCAATATATTTTTTATTTTTTTTCTCTTTAGGGGTGGTTTAACCTCTGTACAAAGGGGTTTATAGTGAAATTTTCCAAATATTTTAATGATTAAAAATGGAAAATAAAATTTAAATGCAAAACAATAAATTTTAGTTTGTTTCAATTAAAATTTTAATGTAGGGGTAGTTTTACCCCCTTAAGGGTTGAAAAAAATGTTTTTTTGCTGATAATACCTATTGAACCAAATTGCAAACAAAAAGCAAAAAAAATAAAATTTGATTTTTATTATTGTAGGGGTAGTTTTAACCCCTTAAGGGTTTAAAATAATTTATTTTTGCCTGACAGCACGCCCACAATCGAATTTGAAGCATAAACTTGGAAATTTTTTTTTTACAATTTTTTCCATTTTTGGCCGAATTAGGGGTAGTTTCAACCCTTTAGGACTACCCCTTATCATAAAGTTCACCTTAATTTAGTACAAATCAACCACCTTCGCAAATAAATATTTAAAAAAAGTGCATTTCATCGTATTAGTTTTCATTATTATTGAAATAATCGCGAAAACCCGCTAAAAGGGGTGTTTTTTGCATTTTTAGGGGTGACGCCCATGTTTTAGGACCGCGGGACCCCGATTTTCGTGATCAGCGACCCCAAAAACCTTTAGGGTTCGATTTTCTCAACGGTGTTATTTTGGAACACCACCCCCCGCGTTTTGAATGGACTATAGGGGTCTGTAGCTCCTCAACAGGGTCCCATTCGACGGCGTACGCGACACTCCAATGATTGAAGTTATTGAAGCGGTAATAAAGAGTGTGGCCGATAATCCAAATGTGCCGTATCGCCAACGATCTCAGGAGTCAAACCTGAGTGGAACGATTCTAAAAAATGTTATGGAGCAAGATCTTCTTATTTTCCCAAACATAGTGCAACTAACTCAATGATTGGTTCCAACGGACAAGCCGCGTCGTTTGTAATAAGGACATGCCATAGCAAGAATGATCGACGCCGAGTCAGGACAAAATTTTGTTGACGAACGAAGCTCATTTTACACTCCCTGGCGGAGTCAATAGAAGTGTGTTCAAAAACCATCATCGGACCAATTTTCTTCAAAGTTCGGGAAACCCTCGACGACGCTTGGTGCCGGTGCACTTCTTGTGTCCGAAAACACGTGAAAAAGGTATAAAGCACCTTTTTTCAAAAAGATGGCGCACCTTCCACAACGCAGCCACTACGATGAAGTTTTTGCAAAAGTATAGTTTATGCCAAAAAGCTGAAGACATACGAGCTGAAGTAGATCCTATAACGCCGAATATAGCCGATTTTTGCGTATCGAAAGGAGGTCATTTAATCAACATTGTATTCAAAAACTGATTCGAACTAAAAAATAAAAGAATATCCTAAATAAATCTTGCTCATTTGTCAAAATCGGCTAAATAATGTCGGAGTTATTCAATGTTGAAATACCGAAGGTCTAGATGGCGTACACCAACGAGTTTGCAATTTACCTATTTTATTATGGGAGCCCCAAGGGTCTTTTATGTAACAGGGGAGCAACAGTATAATACAGTTTGGTAGCCACTGACTTAAGTGGTTGTAAAAAATATACAAGCTTCGACATATGTGTATGCCAAAAGGATAAAATAGATGTAAGTTTTGATTGGTGCGATCATTGAAACTTGATCAAATTAATTAAGGTAATAAATATTTTGGAGTGGAGTGGATTCATTCCCAATTTATCTTGGCCCTAATAGAATCGAGTTTTTCTGTAATGAGCGAACTAAAAAGCAACAGGTAGAGAAAAACTTGATTCAATCAGGCACAAGATAAATTGGGAATGAATGTTATATCTGATTTGTTCAAATGTAACCTACTGAATCTTTGACCGTTTAGCTTATGAATTTTCCACCAAAAACACGGGAGTAATAAAGATTTTAGTCGATTCTTCTTCTTCTTTAAACTCCTTTAATCCCTCATGGGACATAGGGCGGAAACAGTTGCCCTCCAGCGGACTCTGTTTTGCGCGACAGCTCTTAGCTCCGACCAGGATCTCCCAGTTGTTGCGGCTTCTTCTAGTAGGGTTCTCCTCCACGTTGTTCTAGGTCTTCCTACTCGACGGGAACCTTGCGGATTCCAGTCAAGGGCCTGTTTGGCTAGATTTTCGTTTTCGCGTCGCAAGGTGTGGCCAACCCAATTCCATTTCCTTCGCCTGATTTGGTCGTCTATCCTTTCTTGGCCGGCACGGCGCCATAGTTCTTCGCTTGAAATTCTATCTTGCCAGCGAATTTTTAGGATACGACGAAGGCATCTGTTGATGAAGACTTGTAGGCGCCCTGTTATGAATTGGGTGACTTTCCATGTTTCGCAAGCATACAAAAGAACTGCCTTAACGTTGGAGTTGAACAGCCGCAATTTGGTGTTAGTGGAAATCACCGTTGATCTCCATATGTGGGACAGGCATGCATATGCGCCTCGTGCTTTATTCGTCGTCTTCTTCTTCTGCCCCACCATTTTCGGTAATAATGCTACCTAGGTAGCAAAATTTATTTACCAGTTCCACGTCACGGTTATTCAGCGCTGTCCGTTCAATGGTGTTTGCATTTATCCGCATTTCTTTAGTTTTAGTCGGATTTAGCCTTAAGCCTGCTGGACTACTTTCTGTTGCCAAATTGTTTAACATGTTTTTGAGGTCCTGGTGTCTGTGGGCCAGCAAACAGATATCATCGGCGTAGTCGAGATCCTTAAGGCGGTCTATCAAACCCCATTGTATGCCGCCTGTTCTATTATCTAGAGCGCCGACAAGGATGTCATTTATTACTATAAGAAATAGTAATGGCGAAAGTAGGCATCCTTGTCGTACTCCTGAGCTCACCTCAAAGCTGTCGGATAATTTTCCATTATGGAGAACTCTGCATTTGGAATTGTTATATAGGGCTTTTATCAATTCTATTATTTTATCAGGCAGTCCACGTCGCCGTAGTGCCTTCCAAATGAAGCTCCTATTAACCGAGTCGAACGCTTTCTCATAGTCTACGAAAGCAAGGTAAAGGGGGGATCGGAATTCAGTAGACTGCTCCACTATTATTCTCAAGGTGTTAATATGATCAATACAGGAGCGGCCCTTCCTGAATCCGGCGTGCTGCCTCCTAAGCGTTCGATCAACTGCCTCACTTATCCTAGATAGTAATATATGGGACAAAATTTTGCCCACAGTAGATAGTAAACAGATGCCTCTCCAGTTGTCGCATATTGTTAGGTCCCCCTTTTTTGGTATTTTGACTATGATACCTTCCGTCCAATCCTCCGGAAAGGTACAGGTGTTCCATGCTATATCTAGGATTGGCTGAAGCGCATCTGCTATGAGGCTTGAGTCGGCTTTCAACAATTCTGGCGGGATGCCATCTTTTCCTGCTGCTTTACCATTGGCCATCGCATGAATTGCGGTTACTATTTCCGTCTTGGATGGGGCCCGAGTGGCGATTCTTATTGGCTATGCGTTGTTGTTGTTTTCCTGAGGTTCCTGTGTAAGTGTACCATTCAGGGCGGCGAAGAAGTAATCTCTCCATCTTTGGAGTTGCTCCTCGTCGCTGCACAGCAGCCTTCCATCCGCACTCTTAACGGCATGCTTTTTAGTAGAGTGCTTTCCCGAGAGCTGTTTAGTGATTTGGTACAGCACCTTACTGTTGCCAGTGTTTGCCGCGTTTTCCGCTTTTTTTGCGAGCTCATTTATCTGCTGCCTTTTATCACGCCGGACACTTCTCTTAACCTTCCGATGTAATTGGGAGTATTCCCGTTCTAATTGGTGACGTCTTTCCGGGTCGTTTGTAGAGTTTACGTTATTTTTGAGGGCCTTTCTGCGTTCTATTTTTTGCCAGGTTGTGTCCGAGATCCAGTGTTGCTGGTTTCTTTGGACATAACCGATGCTCATTTCCGCAGCCGTCAATATCGCGCCCTTTGTCGTACTCCACAATTCTTCAATATTTGTGTCGTCAGAAACGATTTGCTGGTTTAATAAGTCTTGTAGGTTTCCAGCAAATTCCCGCTTTTTAACGCTCTCCCGCAGGAGGTCTACATTAAACCGTCTACGGGTTCTAGCAGTTTGTTGCACGTTTCTGATTGCGGCGATTTTAAGGCGAACAGTTGCTACAACCAAATGGTGGTCGCTTCCAGTATCCGCTCCCCTGAAACTCCTGACATCCTCAAGAATAGTTCTCCATCTGCGGCTGACGGCCACGTGATCTTTCTGATTTCTCGTTCTACCATCGGGCGATACCCAGGTCTCTTGGTGTATCTTCTTGTGACAAAAGTAAGTTCCACCTACCATGAGTTGGTGGGAACTACAAAAGTCAACGAAAAGCTCACCATTGTTATTGGTAACTTGGCTTAGGCCTTGGTTTCCAATTGCGTGTTCAAGGCCGGTGTTGTCACGGCCGATCTGTGCGTTTAAGTCACCCATTAAAACAATGATGTCTCCCCTTGGAATAGAGCGAAAAACCTCATTCAGTCGCATATAGAACTCGTCCTCGATGTCATCTTCTGCGTCTTCAGTTGGAGCATAGCATTGGACTACCGTAGTACTTCTTAGTCTGGTACGCAGGCGCACGGTAATAATCCTCTCAGAAACTGGTGACCAGCTAATGAGGCTGGACCTGGCTTCTTTGGTGAGTATTACACCAACGCCACTCCTACGGCTTTCAGTTTCGTTTCTACCAGAATATAAGAAGGACTCACCGTTTGGGCAGATATGTTCCCCCGCATCGGGCCATCTGGTCTCGCTAAGTCCCATGATCTTGATTTTATATCGATTCATCTCGTTGAGGACTTCATCCAGCCGTCCCTCAGCAAGCAGTGTTCTCACATTCCATGATCCGATTCGTGTCCTTGTTCGAAAAGCAAAGGTCGTAGTCGTGTTGTCCATCCGGTTCCGAGGCATTGTTTGCCGATTCGTAGCAATGGTGTTTTTTATGGGAGCGGGTTGCTAACCCTCAGCCCAACCGACTTAAAACTCTGTTTTGTGGCGCAGAGAGCTCGCCATTCGCCCGTCTCCCGTTAGCTCCTTCCGAAGAAGTACCCCAGGGGGCACCGCGGAGAGGTGGAATTAGGACTTGCTAACAGGTCTGCTAGGTGACTTTTCTAGGGTCTTGACAGAAGTTACAAATCGGGTGCCACCACTTTCCGAGGTCTTTGTTAGCCGTTCGCCCCCCGAGTCGATAGTCAATGTAAATTTTATGATATCCCGAGTTATTCGCGCGGAAATCTGGATATATCAATAGCTCATATCTTCCATAGGAAGCAATTTTCGAAAAAATATGTGAAGACGTTTTTTATGTATTCTGTTTCTGGACATTATATCGAAATTTTCAACACTTAAACGTTATTGATGGAATGTCAATTTTCCGAGTTTTCCCCGAGAATTTTCCCCACTTTCCCTAGCTGTTCGCGTGCAGAACAAATGTTTTTCTTAAAGTACCCTTCAAAAACTGCTCGTGTGCCAAAAATCGTTTCTATGGGTTTTAGCGTCAGGTTTTAGTAAAATTTTTACAACAGCGCCTGGACTATTATGTAATATTACATTATTCCAAATACAACTAAGCAACCAAATGAAAATGAAATCTAGATAGTACAGTGTAGTTGACAGTATAGTTTTCTTTTGGAACTTTTTCCTGAGAATCGTTCTTCGACAGTTTTATTAATTTGTTTTTCATCTGTTCTACAGGTACGATTTTATTCGAAATTTATTCATATAAATCCTAAGACTTTTCAACTAAATTATAGTGTTGAAAAATCGCAGAAAAAAGGGAGGTTTTCAAACGAGTTTTTAAGGTCTTAAATGAAACCTTACATTCATTTCATTAAAATGGGGATGTAGAGCAAGCAGCTCTTTGCGAATAAATTCGGCTTATCAAAAAAAATTTATTACCACTGTGGGCCTTGTTCAACATTTTTTTCATGAAACAGGTGCTTTAACACCATAAAATTTTTATTTTAGCTAGGCACCATCAGAAGCCACAAGATAAGCCCTGACACAAGGTTCTACGATAAAAGCACTCTGTATAATTAAATGTCAAAAATGGCCATTTTTCGTGGTTTTTTTATATTTTTTTTTTGCAAAAACCTGTTGACCGATTTCAATTGTGCAAAACTCATATTTTTCGTCTTTTTAAGCACTATTATGTAGTATTTTTTATTTTTCAAAACAAAAAAATGTTCATGCCTAAAACATGAAAAAACGTGTTTTCGCTACTATTATTAACTTTTTACCACCTGTTCTCGTGGACCAATTTTATCCAAAAAACATTCATTGAATTCCTACGATTTTTCTTTTAATTACAGCGTCAAGAAATCGAAGGGTAGATTTATTTCAACTTTTAAATACTTTTCCGCTATCTTTCCTGGACTAATAACGGTGACAAACAGAGAATTAAATATACCAACCCTGGAAGAATTACAGAGCATCACACAATCGTTAAAAATCAACAAACCTCCAGGAACTGATAACATCCTTGCCGAGTTGATCAAACAAGGAGGCGAATCGCCTTCAGCAGGTATACCTGAATTGCCAAAGAAAGAAAAAATGCCTGATAATTCGGAGCACTTCATTACAATACAATACACAGTTTTTAGTGTTTCAAAATACTAAAAATCGATCCTTGTGTGACACTTATTTTTTACTGGTAATTAGTATAAAAGCAAGGCAGCTGGAGTCTTGGAGTGTTGTACGAGTTTCTTAAGAAACTTCCGAAGATGTTAAAAATGTTCATAAAAGAGGATCTTATGGACTTACTTTTTGAATTAGACTGAAAAAAATGGGAAAAATTTCACTCTACATATTTATTTTTTTACATTTATTTCAATTTTTCGCCATCATATACTATTTTTTATTATTATTGAAATGAAATCCGCATTCCATAAGATTACAAAGATACCCTATTGCAGATATCGACGATTGTTTCATTACCTTTTAATTCTACAACATTAAACTACATTTTTTTCTCAAAATCAAGATTCAAAACCATCTACTACTTACTATCTAACATTAATCACTTTGGAAGCCAGGGCGGGAAATCCTGTATATTTTCATAGGTTTTTTTTTTTTTTTTTTTTTTTAAGCGTATTTATTATAACTATATTGTAATACAGGCTACGCTTAAACCTATTTTCCTGTACCTTAAAAAGAAACTTACTGGCCCTATGCGGGCACTCTAGGTTAGACTCTATCTACTTAAACTATTTCTAATTGCCTTTCGGCCTCTTTATTCGATTCGAACGATACATAAATGCTTAACTATATGCTACATGCTAAGAAAATATTGTAAGATAAAAAAAAAAAACTTAGTTAACTTAACCTATTTTATAAAACTTAACCTAGTGTATAAAGACTTACAAGCTACCTACCCTAACCTACTGCTAACTTAAAACTATATAGTGATCGTGATCCTACTTAAACTATTTTATTGCTCATTCGCACCGAAACACGCTTTTTAGCCTGCCTCTTCCAACCACCAGTACCTCCTACTGGCCCTGGAGGCTTCCTCTATATCTATAGGGCCTACACCTGTACTGAATCGCAGGAGTTGTGCATTAAGTCCATCGACTCTTTCGTGCAATACACGTTTATCTCGCGCGCGACGATACACGTGGTAAATTAAAGGAACTCCCTCCCTATCCTGTATCAGCCCTAACGCATCTAGCCATGGGAATGCTTCGGGCGGTATTTGTCCTGTCCGTCTTGTCGTGTCATAAAAGTCTGGGGCCAGTTCGTGTATGTCGAAAACGAAAATTCTTTTTCGTCTCGCGTTCGCGTAGGTCGAAAAATTGATATTTTCGTCTGAAGCCGACGAAAGCCACTCGAAAGGTCTTGGGTTATCGACAGTTTGCATTATTTTGATTAATAATTTTCAAATATTAAATAGTTGTATATTTTTACAGCAGTTGTTGTAACATTTTTCGTATTTCAATATTGTATTTCTATCGAGGACACGAAAAAATTTCTTTCGACCTATGCGAACGCTAAAATTTTCGTCGACAAAATTTTTCGACTTCAATTTCTTTTCGTACGATTATGGTTGTTCGCCATACACGAACCGGCCCCTGGTCTGGGATAGTAAGCTCCGAAGATGAGAGGATTGTTGCTTTCCGTCGCTCTTAGAACGTGATTTCTGATTAATCTGATTATGAAATTGTCCACCCTCATGGTTTTTGCTTTTCCGTATAGGATTTTGTTAGCATAAAATTTTTTGTAGTTCGGTTCGGTAGTTCGATACATGCTCAAGCATGCTCTCAAGCATTGTCTTTCAAACATCCTCATCTTTTCCATATATGATGGGGCTATATTCCACCATACGGGGCAGCCGTAAGTAAGGACCGGTCTGACCAAGCTCTTATAGCAATTCACCTTAACCCTTGAGTTAAGGTGCTTGCTGTAAAAGAGCTTCTTCGTCATATACAAGGCCTTCTGGGCTTTGACTATAGCAGTACGTATATGACTCTCGTAATACATGTACTGATCCAGTCAAATCCCCAAGTACCTAACCTCGGTTTTCCTCTCGAGCGTCTGTCCCGCATGGCTTCGAACATGGAGCGTCTTCCAGTTCCTTCTAACATCGCGTGGAGCTTTGTTAAGTGGAGTTCTGAAAAGGATCGTTTCGCACTTTCCATGATTGATTTTCAATTTCCAATCATTAGCATAACGCTCGATTTTCTCGAAATCACGTTGTAGAAGCGTCTGGATAACGTCAATCTTCGGGCCTGATCGGTATATAACTAGGTCGTCTGCGAACGCTAAAGCGCTTTGAAGAGATCCTATTAAATCGCTTGTGTATATATTGAAAAGGAGTGGCGAATTTACTGCTCCCTGCTGCAGCCCGTTTTTAATGTCAAAGATTTTTGAGGTGTAGTTCCCACTTTTAACAAGAAACTTCCTCCCCGTTATCATGTCGTAGATCATTCGAAGTAGGGGACCATTCATCCCGTTCATTGTTAGCTTCAGGAGAAGTCCCTCAACCCATATGGAGTCGAAGGCCTTCTCGAAGTCAACCAGACATGCTCCGGTACACTGTCTTTTGGCAAAATTCCACTGTATGTCAGACACCAGTTTTGCGCAAGCATGGATAGTGCCATGTTCCGCTCGGAATCCAAACTGATTGTCCGGGATAATATTTTTGTCCTCAACCCAACTTGTCAGCGAGCGGTTGATTACCACCTCGAACACTTTGCTGATGTTTGGTAGCAAGCTTATTGGCCGAAGATTGCCAGGATTTGATCTGTCTTTTTTATCCTTGGGTATAGGATATATCACGGCCATTTTCCAGTAATCCGGAAAATAGGCATTATTCAAAGCATTATTAAACAACGTGGTGTAAATGTCGACTGCACACTGAGGTAAGTGCTTTAGAACCACATTGGGGATACCATCGATCCCTGCCGATTTCTTATTCTTTAGCATGTGGAAAATTTGCAATAGATTGTCCTTCTTCATATATTTTCATAGGTGAGGGTAATCAAATGTCGCATTGCAAATAGGGCTAAAATCGAATAACGAGATTTCTAATCATCCTCGTTTCCAGTTTTTTTCTTACTAATTAGGGACCTTATAAAAAGTGGTAAAAATGTAATGGAAATCGTTTTCGGAAAATTTTACCATTGCAGTAAGATTCAGGTCCAAACTTCAAGTGAGGGTAGTCAAGTGTTGCGCCGTGTATGTATATGAGCTAAGTAATATGACTCGGTAGGCTTGGTTAGGGAATGTAGATAGAAATTGTCTATGCTAGAATTATTAAAACTTAGTGAATAAGTGTACCTCAAAAGATCGTCCCTTTAAATTGATGTGTTTCTTTATTACGATCAACTTACCACCATCGTACTGAGTACTGAGTCTTTAAGTATAAAGTTCGACGGATTACGCTACTTTCGCAGGTGAAATAATCACCAATCTTTGCACTATATTTATTATATTTCAAAATATTTTCCCAATTTACTTAATTTCAAAATTCAAGAATATTTGTAAAATTAAAAAAAGTGTTTTCAACATAACTCAGTGAATTTATTTTCTAAAATGAAACAACAAAACGCTAAAATCATTCCAATGGCGTAAATATCAAAAATCAAGTATAAGTGAGCCAACGCCAATTTGTGAAAATGTTGCTCGGCGTCCCGAAAAATTTTTACAATTCCAGCTTCGAATACGTCGTAAAAAATGAACAAGGTAGACTTACTGAAATACCCCAAGCCATATATGTATTTCCATGATGTGATCATTGAACGGCTCCAAAAACGGCGAGTCGTACTCCATCGGAAATGCGTTCATTTGCTCGTTGAAGCAAATATTGGTTTTTCTAAAGATCGGATTGCTGAGCACTACTTGCTGCTTTAGGACAAGTTCTATTGTCGTTATGGTTGCAATGTATCCAAAAGACGTGTTCAGTTGGTATAAATTGGTATGCTTTTAATGGCGTCTGAAACGTTTTCGTTGTCCATAACACCAGTGTACCAACTTTTTGGAAATGCGGCTCGTAACTTTGAATTTAGTAGATCATCGGCGGTGTTAATTTCTGGCTGGTATAGGGTTGTTGTTAAATAGCTGGACAGTCGTACAATGTACTTATTGGATGAGAAAAAACCTAGGATGAATATTAGTCCGAAATAATATGTCCAAATTCTGATTCTTCGAAGCGCGGAATCCGGGATTGGTGTATACAGGATACACCTGATTGCGTTTGTCAGACTTTCTTGTTGTTGTTGTCGCGATGATATACCCAGATGCAATTAAATATAAAATAAAAGTGGCGATCATAATCCATGTAACTAGTGAAAATGGTCGAGCTATATACAGAGATGTATAGATTGGCCTTGCTGATGGGACTATTAAACAAAGTTGCAAAGTCGGCATTGGGTAACTTAGAAACAAATCCATGGAATTTAATGGATTTTGTATGTCTGCAAAACCCACTTTTATATAAATTGCAATAGTCACTATTTTATTTTTAACCATTTCTTTCTTTTCTCTTAAATCTGGATATTACTTTCCATATATTTCCTTGAAGCTGGCATTATGCTTATCAACAAATGATGAAAATATGTTATATAATCCTCCAGAAATTTTTTTCTTTTCCTATTTTTGTTTTATATTTGAAGGTGTTGGGAGGATCATTGATAATGGGTGATGTAAAATTGAATTTCTTCATATTAACTTCCCAGTATAGGAAGTTATTGCAATCGGTCCGAAAATCGAAATCGAAAATTTCAACGTATTTTCATCTTTCAAGGTCCCAGGAGCATTTTAAGCAAAAAATTGGGAGGAAGTATGTGTGTGTGTGCGTACGGATGTTGTCATTTTTTCCTGCACGATATCGCGCGAACCAAAACTGATATCGACTTCGTTGAGGTGTCGTTCGAAGCGTATTAACCGAGATATGATCTGAAAAGATTTTCATAAAATTCGGTCGAGCCGTTTTTTTGTTTAAGCGGCGTAAGTGATTTTTGTACTTGCACGATATCGCCCGAACCACGAAAGATATTGACTTACTTGAGGTGCCGTTCGAACCGTATTAGCGACAATATAATCTGAAAAGATTTTTATAATATTCGGTCCAGCGGTTTTATGGTTTAAATGACTTAAGTGATTTTTGTACCTGCACGATACCGCGCGAACTAAAAACTATATCGACTTCATTGAGGTGCCGAAAAACATTAATACATCAATTTTATATACATTTTCGTCACCCTAATCTTGTAAGTGCATTAAGTTATTATTAAAATATCCAATCATAATATTCAACATCCATCATACTCGGAAGTTGATCGTGTGGACCGAAAGGGTCGAACCCACATCCCAACTAGTTTTTGAATTTATTTTCAAATAATTCATCGACTTGTAAAATTGAATGATTTTTTATTGATATCTCTGGAAATGGATTATATGAATACAGTTCGTACCGCACGCCTGACAGAATTCTCAATAACATTATGTTGACGAAAAGATGCTTCCAGCACCATTCAAAGACTTCATATACATTAAGATGTTCTTTCTTGTCTTCATGAAAAACAAGAATTATTTTCGATACATGAATACCACGTAAAATAAAGTCCATTACTTCTAGGGTGGTGTAAAAATGTTCACCAATATAAACCACGGAAATCAAGTTTCTGTGTAATATTTCTTTCAAATCCTTTTTTAACACATTCATCACAACAACAGGACATTCTATATCGCGGTGAAACATAATTAAAAAATTATTTATGTCAAATTTCTTTTGTAATTTGTCACCAACAACAACCAAAATATTTTCAAATTGGAAAATATTATCTAAAGATTTAAGTAACTGAATCGTAATCGTAAAGGAGTTTTCAGTGCTCACAGATGCGTTGTTTAATTCGAAGGCTGAAACTAAAACAAATACGTTTACTAGTACTAAATTGCCTAAAAACAAATCCCGCACCACCAGCAACAATATATATTTAACCACAAATTTCATAGCTGGTTTTCGCTTAATGAATCTCTACAAGGTTCTTTCATTATTTTAATGTGATCTAATTATTTGTTCGAGAGTTTTGATTTATTATCAAAGACGCGATTACAAGACCGTAAGATAATGAAAAAAATTAATCAGGACTTGAGTGGCTTTAAAATTTGCCCACTAAGGTATACACCTTTATATAGCTGGTTGTGGCTATAAACAAGATGTATCATTATCCATCTTCACGGTATTAAATGTTTCGTAGTAAAAAGTTGTTAATGTTATTTGTATCGACGATACGAGAGTTAAGTATTCACACTCAGTTGAATATCTGGAAGGTATACTGGACAAGAGGCTGAACTGGAATTTTGAACTGGATTACGCCATAAGTAAATCAATTAGGAGTATATGATGCTGTAAAAGACTTTTTGGTATGTCCTGGGGTCTTGCACCCCCATATCCCGCTGATAATGTGGGTATGGTGGGCAGCAGTACCAACCCGGAATTTGAGAGTAACTAAGCGTGTGATATGAAGAATGTCTCTGGTCCATAGCCCATATTAGCTGAAACACTGAAGGATGCTTAAACTGGATGCAGATACATGCTAATATAATAAAAGTGCGTCCATTCAAATGCAAACTGGCATATAGTTACGTAAACGGAATGCATGCAACGCAAAAGTTTATCTACTTTTAACTCAAAAGTTTGGTCTTCTTCCAACGCAAATATTGGTCTACTTCCAAGGCAAATGTTGGTCTACTTTAGTGACAAGCAAACGCAAGAACAAGACAGGACTGGTCTAGTCTTGGTCTTGTTTTGTTCTTGTTCAGTGTCTTGTTGTTGTTCTTGCAAGGATAACTTAGTCTTGTTCTTGGTCTTGTAAAATGTGCAAGAACAAGACAAGACTGCAAGAACAAGACCATTTTTATTATGTACTTATGTACAAATGCTTTTACAGTTATCATTAGTGATGAGCAAAAATGGTCTTGTTCTTGCAGTTTTGTCTTGTTCTTGCACATTTAGCAAGAACAAGAACCAGACTTAGTTATGCTTGCAAGAAAAATAACAAGATTAACTGTGCAAGAACAAAACCCAGAGTAAGACTTTAGCAGGATCCTTGCAAAATTTTCACCTCAATTCATTCTTTTAAAAACAAAAAATATAAAATTGATTATGATGTTCAAGTAATTATGATATAAATACATGTGTGTATATTTATTTTTTAGTGTGTTATTTTGTGTTCAGCAAACGGCAGATCAGTGTTTTCATGACGCGCTTTAATATCTCAGATATCTTCGTTCGCACATAGTTCGATCTGATCGAGGCATACATCATTATACATTGTGATCTATAGGTGATGTCCCAAAGCACCCTTGTTGTTCTTCTGTTCTTCTGATGAAGGGCCCTACCTTCTTTCCTCTTTAGCAAAAGTTACTGAATAACAGTTTCGGAGGAGGGAATGTGTTTGTCTGCCGACTACCCACCCGGGCCAAACACGATCCGCCAGCCCTGTGCTCCACAACTGATATATTCGATGTACAATATAATGGTGAAACCTGACGGCACTTAAACCGCTATAACATGAAAGCCGAACACTAAATAGATCACGGAGATTCTCAAGTTCCATTACTGGAGGCATGCGGACCTGTCCTACAGTTGCAATGGAAGCAAACATTCAGCTGAGTCCACTGAGAAATACGACTCCACTGCACATTTGCATATGGAAATCCGCCGTCATTAGTTTTTTGATATTTCAGATCTCATCGAACTAGCCCCATATAGGCAAAGGACATGTAGAAATCTTAAACGGTATCCCAAACACTTCAATTTGCTATGTATTCGACCATATAGTATTAAGAATAAAACGTTTTCCGTCATTTTGAATTATTTTTTTTTAATATCTGAAGATAGCCCCAGTGGAAAATCCATTGAAACTTAAAAATAAAGCATAACTTGATAGAAATTGGTAAGTAGGTAGTTGAAGGTGTGTAGAATAGAAAAAACAAGCATTCTTTGCAGCATTTCAAAAAAATTTTGACTTCAATTCCAAAAATATTAGGGGTATTCATGATCTGTGTTATTTGTGTTATTCGTGTTATTTATACTAAATCGAAAATAAAACTCATAGTAAATGACATTTGTTTAACATGAATAACACAAATAACACAGATCATGAATACCCCTATTATTTTTTCGACTTTCGGACTAGTGGATAAGTAGAGAATGTGAGAAAACTCTCCAAAATAGTGACCATTAATTGGAGATATGCTTCCCTATACCTCACAGTCCACTCAGGAACTGCGTGAGGTCGTAACTCACTTCACTCGTTTCCCATACCACGTTAGGGATAAGTCTGTGGATCCAACGACCCTTGACAGATTCTCCCAACTTCATTTGCCTTTCCCTTACGGACTCGCAGCACGCAATCTGCCACCGTACCTTTTTTGTCTCTTATCTACTATATTCTGGGTTAAAGAGACGCCTTCTGTGCCTTTTCTCAACAGAATGTCTATAGGGATCATTCCCGCTAATACGCACCCCACACCGTCCTGTATGTGCAAGACGCGGGGAAGTGCACTTAGCCTATATGAGGTCCTCCATTTCCTGCTGTTTTCTGTCCTGTTTAACGCTGCTGCCCACATTGGCGCTGCCTATAGGATTTACTTCTAGCGATGGCCTTGCTCAACCTTTTCCTCGCTTCGTTATTTATATCTGTTAGGGCGTTCATCGAAATCCGGACAGTTCCTATTATTCAAAATTTTTGTGGCTTTCAGCCAGGCCCTGCGGCATTCTTCTATCTCGGCATTCCACCAGAAGTTTGGTGAGTGTCGACGGTTACCGGGTATTCGAAAAATATGGAAATACCTACTACATATGTATCTATTAAATTTTTTTTTTGTCCTTATCATTATGCGATTTCTGATTTCTAGGTTCACAGGTTTTTTACTTAATTCATCTAAAAATTTAAGAATATATTCGAAAAATGCCCATAAATAATCTATTAAATATTAAATTACCTTCGCAAGCCTGTTTAAGTCCGGCCAGAATTGTTACTATAAACGGACAACGCAAAGGAATACACGTTTCAAAAATAATAAAACTTTCCCTTACAAATACTAATTCATATAAGGAAAAAAAATTGAATGCTTGGGATTTGAAGTTTATTTTTCGTAATTTCTAAAGAATTGCACATATAGGGTATTTTTTCTTCTTTAATAAATCACTGATAAATAAATGTTTTATATACGTGCAAAACGACAACGTCTATAAAATATTATATGTTCAATTACAAAAACGATGAAACATAAAAACAATCCAACTAAATACATTAGAAATACCGAAGAGACATGGCTTACACTCAGTTTCACAAATGGCTTCTTCTCATCACGAAACAGTTTCACAAGCCCGGCTTTGAGTCCTTCTGAAAACACAAATTCTCCAACCATACTGAAATATCCCATATTATAGAGCTGCATGACGAATTGATTGAAGGATTCCTCGAATGGTGAATCATATTGCATCGGAATTGACGCCTGCATTAAGCTGATACAAATGTCAGTCTTCCGAAAAATTGGCTCAGCTATAAAGTTTTGCTGATGTAGGACCATGTTTATTGTGTCCACGGATATAGAATAGGCATATGATGTGTTGAGGCTGTACAAGTGTCTGAAGAAGACATCATCTTCGAATAGCTCAATGATTTGGAAGAAATCTTCCGACGGTTTTACATGCTCTGTTAGAGAATCGTACCAATTTCTTCTAAAAGCAAGTTTTATGCCACTTTTTATTAAGTCATCGAGGGTGTTGATGTCCTTTTTGTACACGGCTACTGTTAGAAATGATGAAAGGAACGCCAAATATAAGTTGCATAGTACAAAACCGGTGGCATACGCAAGTCCAAAAAATATGGTCCATAATAAGCCAAGTTGTAGTTTCGAATTCGAAATTGGCAGGTAAAGGATACATGAAATGATGCATAAAAGCAGTTCGCCAAACTCAATTTTCATTCTTATTAACACTGATGTAAAGTGTCCGATTGTAGTTATGTAAACAACAAGGCTAACAATTACTATCCAAGAATATATAGAAAATGGATGAAGAAGATACATAAAAGCTGATAGTTCCTCCGGTGTTGGGACTATAATGCAATTCCACATGATAGGTACTGGATATCCTACGGATATGTTCAATGAATTGAATGGATTTTTTACATCTGATATACCTGCTACAAAATAGCCTCCCATGTCTGCTCGTTTGTTTTTTATGACTTCATAACGTTGTTGAGTGTTTTTAAATGTAATTTCAACTTCTTCAAATGTCGCATTGTGTTTTTCTGCGTACATGCGACACATTTTAACAGTGTAACCACCCAGAACTATTTCACTTTTGGTATTGTTAAAAAGAAATGCATACGGTGGACTGATAGCAAATATCATTCTTAATGGGTAACCTTTCATGTTTTTATAACTTTGATCATATATTGTTTGATACGAATCCTTTTCCAATTTGTGTTCTATAACAGTAGTAGAAAATGGGTCGTATGTGAACAATTTATAATCATTTTCAATATTTTTGCTTAGTACTGCAACATTAAGAAAATTATGATTCCAAAACCACTGAAACACACTAAAAATTTCAGCATTTACTAATGAATTATTAAAAATTACCAAAACTTTAACAGAGCGCACACCACGCAGTAGAACATTTGATAGTTCAATAGTAGCATTCTGTTTGCTTTTTATAAAAATTAATACTAAACAATTTTTATTAATGAAATTTTTTAAACTATTTTCAATTATATCATTAACTACCACCATTGAAGTATTCACATCGCAATTTAAATTGTAGAAAAAATCTTTAAAATTTCCAACTTGAAAACTGTTATCAATTATCACGATGATATTTACAAAATAATAAATATTATGAATGTTTTTTGTTATTGTATTAATTTGATTAAAATTACGATGATCAGTTGAATAATTTAAAGAAAAGTTACTATATCCAAAACAAAATAATAATGTGAATATAAAAATTTTCAGAAAGGGCATCGTTATGTTAACATACGGACGAAAACTTCCTCAAAACTACATTGTCACATGTGCATAACAAAACTAACCTCATCTATTTATTTCTCAGATAAACGACAATAAGTTCATCTGACACAATAATAGTCTACACGAGGCCTTTCAGGTAATTAATTAAATCTTTATCAATAAAAAAGAAACGAACATAAATAAAATACCAATCTTCCACTAAATCAAATTTCGGATATGTGCGGCAACTAATTTTATTAATTTTATTTTAGCCTGATGGTATATCTCAGAAAAAAGGGGTAAGTCCACCTAAGCAATCAATAGCTGAATAAAATTTTTTAATTACAATATTAGTTTAAGCTCATTTTACCGTACAGTCTTCTTTCCACGTAACTTTGTTCATTAAAATCGAATCGTCGTTACTCCCTCGTGATACCTCCTGGATAACCAACTACCGATGGTAGTAGGGAGCATTCAACGCTTACAAAACCACTTCCAAAGCTGCTTGTCCTCCGCTTCGAACGCGAGCCGGACAATAGAGTATGCTAATGTCACATTTTATGGTCACGAAGATAATTGTGCGTTTTCCTTTTTTCTATAAAATTAATGTATACTCCAGGAAAGCTCCTTTGAGAGTGCTCCAAGTAAGCTCCCCTGTGCATCGCTCCCAATTTTTCCCACTGGGAAAATTCTAAATAAGAAAATTTATTACCTACAGTTTTACTAATTATAATCTCCTTTGGATCTATACAAATTCTGCAATAATAGGGTGTGTTTCAAGTTCCATCAGTGATTGCAATCATTCTATCTTTTCAACATCACATATGTCTCATATTTCATCATTTTTTGTCATATTCGAACAATTGTCCATCAATGATTAGGGTTAATTTCCATCACTGATTTCTGATTGCTAATTGTGATGGAACTTGAAACATACCCATATTGAGTTAAACCTACCCAGTAGGAAATCTTATCATCGCTTCAAATAGAACCGAGGTCGCGGCGCTTCTTTGGTGCACATTTGTAACCAAAAACAAAGCGCTTTTATGTGCAGACTTTGTGCCTGTTTAGACGGTTCGCTTCCAGGAGCGTTCCTCACGAATTTTGAGGATGAAGGGGGAAGTGGGAATGAAGAGAGGTACCACCCCACTTCTCCCTTCATCATCCAAGTTCGTGAGGAACGTTCCTGAGAGCGAAGCGTCTAAACAGGCACTTTGGAATCTTACTCGCAGCATTGGAATTTTCTGCCTGAAGGCAATATATGGCAAGTTTTGCTTTGGTTTTTTTACTTTTTCAGCTTCAGATGGAGCTATAGAAGCTTGAGTTAAAAGCTCCATATCAAACTGAAACTGTGAGTAGATCTGCTTACTTCTACTTGTAAAAAAAAATGATTTTTTGATCGCTCAAAAGTAGAACCTCCCCTTAAAGCGCATTGTTGGTGCTTACAAATCTTCCAAATCCTTCTGAGGACATGTAATGTTGCAATAAAATGAATCTTCTTACCAAGACGAAGCGCTACTCGCTATAAAAAAGGCGCTTTGAAAGACCTGCTTTTTTTCCTGCTGGGTAGTCTTGAAACCGAGCACTTCATTCAATCCTAAATTATCCCCAAGTATTTGTCCGAGATAATACCATGTTTCCATCGCACTCGAAATCTTCCGATTTCGGCAAAAATGAAGATTTCGGACGAAATCTCATGTGAAATCTCATTTTTTGGCATGGCATATAAAATGTACGTAAGTATATCGTTTTTAAAATTTCGTGTGCAAGCTTGTTATGACAAGCGAAAACTGCTTGGTGCGATGTAAAACACATTTGGATTTCGCCAAATCGTTTTGTCAAAACCTGCGGATTTCAAGTGCGATGGAGATTTGGTATAAAAATGAACTTTGATTATTCTATTGTCAAAATTAATATTAATGCCATTTAAAGTGAGATCTTGAGATTCTCCCATATAAATCTCATACAAATCGAAAACAGCTCAGGAACCAGCTTTCGATAAAAACGACCACGAAAACATGAAAAGTGTTGACATGAACCAAACTCAGCGCTGTGAAATAATTAAAAATGGCAGAAATTAAATGTTTAAAAAAAAGAAAAAAATACAAGAAAAGGAAAGAATGTCGTGTGTGTGTGTGGAAGGCAGGGGCGGCGCTTTCATAGGTGCGAATGGTGCACTTGCTCCGGGCGCAATTTTTCGTTGGGGACAATTTCAGAAGGTAAGATTTAAAAAAAAATTAAACTTTAAAAATAAATTAAAAGAATATTCACGGCTTCAAGAATTTACACAAATTTATCCAATATCATTTCCTGTAAGTTCTCATGCAAGTAAAACCGGGGAAATTTTACTTCTTCTCGTGTAAGAAGTTTCCAGAGATTTTAACTTCGAGATTTTATAAAATTTTACTCAAGAAATGTCACTCGAAATTTTACTTAAAAAGTAAAGGTGAGACCTTCGTTTTCGACAATCAGAAGCAAAAATTCGGGAAAAATCTTTCAAGCGAGAGAAAAATCTGTATTTTATTTATGCTACGCCGGAGCACTTGTTGAAAATTCTGTAAAAAGTACTATACAGGGTGTCCCAAACCACCCGTACCACCCAAATATCTCTGAAATTTGGGATTGAAATAGAAAAACAAAAAACACGTGTTCAATATTTTTTGAAACTCTATCCGACCATACAAAAATGGACCCCCCAAACAACCCCCTCTTTGGGGGGTGGGGGGCAACTTTGGAAATTTAAATGGGACCCCCCATTTTTTTTGGCAGATTCGGAATCTTCATAAAAAAATATGAAGATTTTGTCCCAAGCATTTTTTACGATTCGCCATAGATGGCGCTGTAATCGGAGGAAAACATTTTTTATGACTTATTTATTTCCGCCGATTACAGCGCCATCTAAGGCAAATCACAAAAAATGATAAGAATAAAATCTTCATATTTTTTCATGAAGAATCTAAATCTGCAATAAAAATTAGGGGTTTTCAAGTTAATAATCAAAATGGCTCTCTACCCGCAAGTTTTTGGAGGGGAAGGGATGCAGAATTGAAAACAAAATAAAAACGATGAATGAAGACTATATTATTTTCTCCAGGTTGAGGAGAGAATATAATTATCTGCATAGATTTCTTTTCAACCAATATATTGTATCAATTGAAGCAAATATTAAAGTGAACGCAAAGGCCTTTTGGTCCTTTCTGGATACCAAGCGCTCTTCACCAACAATACCTCTGGCCATGAATTATAATGACGTGTCATCTGTCAATCTAGAGGAAAGTGTTGAGCTGTCAGCTTTCAGCTCTGTCTACAATAGTAATACTAATCACAGCCAACCTGCCTCATTTAGTAATAATTCTCAGATAGACATCTCGGTCTTATCTCTTAGTTTCAACGAAGTACTACAAGGCCTGTGCAATCTGTCTGATGACGTTTTTTACGGGGATGACTTAATTTGTAATCTCCTTCTAAAAAAATGTGCTATAAATCTGGCTCCCCCGTTGATGATCATTTTTAATTACTCTTTAAAACAAGGCAAATTCCTTGATTGTTGGAAATACTCCTTCATCAAACCACTGCATAAATCCGGTGCTCGTGACAACGTTTGTAACTATAGAGGCATCGCCAAACTCTTACCTGTCCCTAAACTATTCGAATCGATTGTAAAGGGTGTCATTTACTTTTGTGTTAAGCATACTATTGATGATAGGCAGCATGGTTTTATAAGTGGTAAATCTACTGTCACAAACTTGGTTTTATTTAAAAATCATACCATGAGTATTTTAGAGAATGGTGGTCAGGTAGATGCCATCATGACGGATTTCTCGAAAGCGTTTGATAAAGTAAATCATGATCTTCTTGTGCCTATATTAGAAGCATATGGTTTTCATGGCAGTATGCTGCTATGGTTGGATTCCTATTTGAGAAATCGTAAACAGGCCGTTTTAATACAGTCTACTGTCTCTTCATGTTTCGAGGTGCCTTCTGGGGTTCCCCAAGGAAGCCACTTAGGGCCTCTTTTATTTATCCTATTTGTGAATTCTGTCTCATGCTTCTGTACTCCTTTATGATGAAGATATGAAAATTTTCGCTCCCATACACTCTGAGTCGGACTGTGCTCTACTTCAGGATGAACTAAATGTTCTTCTTGAATGGTCTAAGGGCATTGATCTGGAGCTAAATAAATCCAAATGTAATGCTTTTTCTTATTTTCGCTCAAAAGACCCTATAATCTACCCTTACTCGCTCGAAGGCTGTATACTTGCTCGTCCGGCGACTATTAGAGATCTTGGAGTTTACTTTGACCACAAGTTGGACTCTACGGTCCACATAGAAGTGGCGTGCAATAAAGCCAATCAAATGCTTGGTTTTATTAAGAGAAACGCTGGCGCTTTCAAGGATCCCTTTACATTAAAGACTCTTTACGTTTCCTTGGTCAGATCGGTTCTTGAATATGCATCCGTTGTATGGTCTCCATATACGAAAGTGCATAAAAATCGAATCGAAGCTGTCCAGAAAAATTTCTCGAGATATGCTTTACGCAAGTTAAATTTGGCCTCGCAGGTTCCAACCTACAGAGCTAGATGTCAACTTCTTGGACTCCAAACGCAGACGCAGACGTATTTTGGCATCTGTTATGTTTGTGCGAGATACTCTTTGTTTTAAAGTTCAGTCTTCTCTTCTCGCTTTGTTCAATATTTATGCACCTGAGACACACCTTAGATCTAGACCCTTGTTGTTTATACCGAAGCACAGAACCATGTATGGGCAGAATGAGCCAGTCTCGAGAGCGGCGTCGTGCTTCAACTATGTTTATGATCATCTTGATCTATCAATGGATAGACACATTTTTAAAGAAACTGCAAAGTTGCAATTGTAGTCTGATCCTTGCGATGGTTCCGCTTGATTGCTCTTTTGCGAAAACTTAAATTTATCTTAAGTTAATTAATTATAATTCTTTATTTTATATAGAAATCCTTTGTAAAGTTATTGTCTTTAGTCTGTAAGTTTCATACTGTAGACTGTAAATAAATAAATAAATTATGGTGCAAGCCTATATTTACGCAAACTATGAAAATTATTTCTCTCTTCCAGTGAGTTTTTGTGTCTTTATCCAGCACTGCATTCAGAAATAAACAGCTCAAAGGGCGCAATATGGCATAGTACACCGGGCGCAAAAAACCTAAACGCTGGCCATGGTGGAAGGATCATTGCGGGGGCAGAGGAAAAACAACTATGTTTTCCTCGATATGCAGGAAGTTTGTTCATTTCTGTCAAAGAATTTCGATCAAAACTTAACAATTTAACAACCCGATATCGGTAAATCATATATGTTATTTTATAATAATGTATTTTGTAGACATTATTATATATACATAATATACATATGTTGGTTCTATTGCAGAAATGAAAAGGCCAAAATAGGGCCATCAGGCGGTTCTCCGTCAAACTGGAAACTATATAGTAAAATTAATGAATTTATGGACAGCTTTAAATCAAACAATTTGGAAGCACTTTAGGAAGGATAGTATAATTGATGGTAAAGAAATTATACATAAAATGCTTTACAAAATTCTTTAATAAAATTAAAAAAAAAAATATGATTGTGTATTAAAGAACACAAGGCAGAAGCGAAACCTCGCGTACATACTTATGTCTATATGTTCTTTATTATTGTATTTTTTTCTTCATTTGCTAGTAGCTTGTGTTACAATCTAAAATATGAATGAAGCCATAATATTTTAACTCAATAGATAAATCTTTATTTATTTATTTTATTTATTTATTTATTTTAATTATTGGGACATGTACAAAGATTAAAATCTTAAATTAAAGTACATTAATTAGAAATTTGGAGAACTTAAGAGGAAGAAATAAAAAGAGAAAAAAAAATATTGTAGAAAGAATTGACAGAGAGAAAGTAAAATAAAATAAAAATATAAGAATTTACAAATGACATTAAAATTAATTACGACTAATGACATAGATAATTTAAAATTAAACTAAAAATAATTAAAGAATTGTTTTCATGCTCTAAACAGACTTATTAGATATTAAATCAAAAAGATGCTTCCTGAAAATGCCCATTGAATCAGCACGTTGTAGTTCAACTGGGTGAGAATTCCATAGCAAAGCTGCGTGGACGAAGAAAGATCGCTGACCGATTAACGTATGAAAACGCGGAATAATCACACTGTTATTTCGAAGTGATCTTGTGAACTGCACAAACTGGTTGAGGTAAGATGGTTTACGATGATGGAGGATATCGTGAAACAGACGCAGAAGTCGATACTCCCGGTAGTCACTAAAAGAACAGCCCATAATGGAATTAGAATAAGGTGAGATGTGGTCAGAACGGCGTAACTTGTAAATGAAACGAACACAGTCGTTAAAAGCAATTTCAAGTTTACGAGCGCAGGAGGCATCAAGAGCAGGAAAAATAGACAGACCATGCATGAGAAGAGGTAAAATTAGTGCCTTCACTAAGTACATACGGACAGTCCTAGTGAGAAAACCGCAATGGAACCTAAGTTTCGACAGTTGTCCGTATGTTTTGCGAATGATGGAACTAACATGATCGCAGCAGGTCATTTTGGCATTCAAGATAACTAAACGATTTTTTACTTTCTCAACACTTGCTAAAGGGACCCCATTTAAAGCGATAGCGGAGAGGTCAGGACGAAGAGTGGCAGAATGAGAGAAAAAGATGCAATGAGACTTCGAAGGATTAAGTTGAAGTAAGTTTGAGGTCGACCAGGAAGAAACACGGCGAAGGTCAGCAGCAAGCTCCTCCAAACATCTTTGAATTTGATCATTGGGCGCTGAGATATAAAGTTGCACATCATCAGCGTACATATGAATCTGAGAATGTGTTACAACCGAAGGAAGATCATTAATAAAGATACTGAATAATAGAGGACCCAGAATGGAGCCTTGGGGTACGCCAGCACGAAGTGGAGCTATCGAGGAACTACAACGACCAAGTATAACTTTCTGAGAGCGGTCGGTTAAAAAACTTTGCAGCAGTTCGATTGCAGAAGTAGAAAAATGAAGATAAGAGGAAAGTTTCTGCAAAAGTAGAGAGTGATTTACGCTATCAAAGACTTTAGAGAAGTCGAGCAGCAATAGGCAACAAACGTGATGAGCGTCGAGAGAGTTTCGGATATCAGTTGTATCTTTGAGGAGCGCAGTTTCGCAGCTATGATGCTTGCGAAATCCCGATTGCCAAACATTTATGAGTCGAAGACGATCACAATACTCAAGGATCTGAGTTGCTATCAGCTTTTCGAGAACCTTAGCCAAAAATGGAAGAGTACTAATAGGCCGAAAATCAGAAGGAGAGGCAGGGGATGGGCATTTGGGTATAGGTATAATAACGGCAAGTTTCCAAGAAGAGGGAAATTTAGATACTGTGAGGCAGGAGTTGAAAATGTGAGTTAAGACGGGCAGCAGACAAGGAATGAGCATATTTAGAAACCTAGGCGAGACGTTATCACTACCAGTCGCTTTAGATTTAATAGAAATTAGGGCAGCGAGGACTTCGAGGGAGCACACACAACGAAAGCTGAAGCCATCAGATGGGGGAGTGAAGGAGGGGTTAGTCGGGTCCGGCAAATGATGAGATAAGAAATGTTGGTTTAGGGTTTCAGGACAGAGGTTGATGGCGGTGACTTCTTTTTTAGAATGAGTACCCAAATGGCGTAAATTATTCCATACCGTTTTCAATTACAAGGAAGGATCAAGCTTACGAGCGTGAAAATTCCTCTTAGCTTCCTTAATTTTAGCTACAACGATGTTCCTAATACGCTTAAAAGATCTTCTAGCAGAATCACTGTTGACTTTTTGTGCCCAGCGGAAAACAAACTCTCTTTCAACAATCAGCGATTTAATTTCAGCGGTAAACCAAGGCTTCGACCTTGCCGATAATGTTTTACTTCTGTGCATTTTGTGCGGTTTTTTTCTGAAGTCGGTTTTTAAAATTTTTTTTTATTTCGTACTTTTTAGTCCATTCATTTTTTTCGGGGGCACTATAAAAAAAATATTAAAGTTGGTTTTTATTTCTGCCCAAGTTTCACTAGCAATTTTTCTTATATTAAAAAAGGCCATGGCATATAAGTTGGGTTTATGTTTTTGAAGAATGTTAAAATGTGAATTTCATATTCAAAATCAAAACTGTGTCATTAGAATGTGTGAAACTGACAATTTCGCCATCATGAGGGACGCGCTGAATTGAGCTGAATTCGATTTTAAGGTTTAGGCATTGGGTGATGGGTGATGATGATTTTTGCCAAAATTACGAGGTTTAAGATGATTTTGGTATCACAGGAATACATGAGAAATCACATGATTTTGAACGTTATTTTAGGAGAAATCACCGAAATAATCAGTGCGAACATGATATTACAAATATTAGTTCGTATGTTATTTAAAATAAGCAAAATATTTCTACTATTGTACAAGGCCATATAAAGAAACAAATTTTAATGCTTGGGATTTGATGTTTATTTTTCGTAATTTCTAAAGAATTGAACATAGAGTATATTAATAAATCACTGATAATTGAAATAAATGTTTTATATACGTGCAAAACGACAATGTCTATAAAATACTATATATTCAACAACAAAAACGACGCAACACGAAAACATTCCCATAGAATACATAAGAAATATCGAAGAGACATGGCTAATATTCAGAATCACAAATGGCTTCTTTTCATCACGAAAGAGTTTCACAAGCCCGGCTTTGAGTCCTTCTGAAAACACAAATTCTCCAACCATACTGAAATATCCCATATTATAGAGCTGCATGACGAGTTGATTGAAGGATTCCGCGAATGGCGAATCGTATTGCATCGGAATTGACGCCTGTATTACACTGTCACAAATGGCAGTCTTCCGAAACATTGGCTTAACTAAAAAGTGTTGCTGTTGTAGTACCATGTTTGTTGTGTCCATGGATATAGAATAGGCATATGATGTATTAAGGCTGTACAAGAGTTTAAAGAAAACATCATCTTCGAATAGCTCAATGATTTGTAAGAAATCGTCCGACGGTTTTGTATATTTTATTAGAGAATCGTACCAATTTCTTCTAAAAGCAAGTTTTATGCCACTTTTTATTAAGTCATCCAGAGTATTGATGTCCTTTTTGTATACGGATGCTGTTAGGAATGATGAAAGGAACGCTAAATATAAATTGCATAGTATAAATCCGGTGGCATACGCAAGTCCAAAAAATACTGTCCAAAATAAGCCAAGTTGTAGTTTCGAATTCGAAATTGGCAGGTAAAGGATACATGAAATGATGCATAAAAGCAGTTCGCCAAACTCAATTTTCTTTCTTATTAACGCTGATGTAAAGTGTCCGATTGTAGTTATATATCCAACAAGAACAAGAATTGCTAGCCAAGTATATGCAGAAAATGGATGAAGAAGGTACCTAAAATCTGAGAGTTGCTCCGATGCTGGGACTATAATGCAGTTCCATATGATAGGTATTGGGTACCCTAAGGAGATGTTCAATGAATTGAATGGGTTTTTTGCATCTGAAATACCTGCTACAATATAGACTCCCATGTCTGCTTGTTTGTTTTCTATTATTTTATAACGTTGTTGAGCGGTCTTAAATGCAAATTCAATTTCGTCAAATGTCGCATTGTGTTTTTCTGTGTACATGCGACATATTTTTACAGTGTAACCTCCCAGAATTAGTTCTCCTTTGGTATTGTTGAACCGAAATGCATACGGTGGACTGATAGCAAATATCATTTTTAATGGGTAACCTTTCATATTTTTATAACTTTGATCATATATTGTTTCATATGAATCCTTTTCCAAATTTTGTTCTATAGCAGTAGTAGAAAATGGGTCGTAGGTGAACAATATATAATCATTTTCAATATTTTTGCTTAGTACAGCAACATTAAGAAAATTATGTTTCCAAAGCCACTGAAACACACTTAAAATTTTGGCATTTACTAACGAATTATTAAAAATTACTAAAACTTTAGCAGAATGCACACCACGCAGCAAAACATTTGATAGCTCGATAGTAGCATTCTGTTTGCTTTCTATAAAAATTAATATTAAACAGTTTTTATTAATAAAATTTTTTAAATTATTTTTAATTAAATCATTAACTACAACCATTGGAATATTCACATCGCAATTTACATTGTAGTAAGAATCCATTGAATCTTGAAGACTTTTGTCAATTATAACAACGATATTAACAAATTCATAAATTTGGTGAAAGTTTTTTATAATAGTATTAATTTGTTTAAAATTATGATGATCATTTGAATAATTTAAGAAAAAGTTACCATATCCAAAGCAAAATAATAATGTCAATATAAAAATTCTCAGAAAGGACATCGTTATGTGAGCATAAGGACGAAAAATTTCTCAAACTACTATACCACATATGCATAACAAAACTAGCTTCATCTATTTATGTTCCATAATAAACAACAATAAATTCATCTGGCACAATAGTAGTCTACACGGGGCCTTTTGAATAATTTATTAAATGTATATCAGTAAAAAATGACCTCAGAAAAAAGGTATCAGTCAACGGAAGCGATCAATAGTTTGATAAAATTTTCTAATTACATACCCTATTAGTTTAAGTGCAATTTGCCATGGTGGTTTATTTCCACGTACATATGTAACTTTGCTTATTAAAATCGAACCGTCGTCACTCTTGCGTCATACTACCTGGATAACCAACTAATGATGGTAGTGGGGAACATTCAAAGCCTGGGCAATTCTATAACAAATCAACTAATTTTTAATTAATTTTGGACCTCATGGACTTCATTTTTTTATGTGTTTTTCTGATGGGAGTTCGAAAAAAAACTAAAATTTCAGATTTTTTAGGCTTTTAGTTTTTTACGTAGAAATTTTCATAAATCTAAAATCGCAAAATTTTGACGATTTTTTTTTAAATTTTCGTTTATTGATATTTGTTCACTTCCTATCTACTTACAACTGACAAAACATAACGACAAATTTTAACCATAACGAAAAATTTTAACGTGTGTCACCTCCTAAAATGCCATTGCCAAATATTACGTAATTTTTATTTCCTCAAGAAACAGTGCACATTTGGTAGAAAACTGGGTGAAATTTATATTTATCCAATAAAGACCCCCATTTACTTACAGGATACCGGCAGGCCAGGTCGGCAGGCACTGCCGATGAAGGCCACACAATACTCAGTCTGACTGAGGGATGCGGACTTCAGGTATCCGCCTGACAGGCAGTGGCATGCAGGTGGCGTCATGATTCCCTACAGACACACTGACGAAGACAACAGTTTAGCATAACAGGCTGTTAATTCAAGTGCGAAAATGTTTATGGCCTCAACGAAAACTTTAAACTCACAAACAGTTTCGTGACTGGGAAAACCTTTAAAATACACGGACCACGGATACACGGAAATTAAATGTAGGGGCAATTCTCTCGCAGGCGGCCGCCGTTTCCGCTTTCGTGCCAACATTGATTATGGGTGCTTTCAGTAATGCATACTTGCATGCGCAAAATGCGTAAGTTGGACCTGCATCCACTTGCGGAAAAATCATTTGCGCATGCATGAAAGTATGCATTAGTGAACATGTTTCGCCATATTTAAATATGGCGCTGATTAATTGTCATTTTTGATGTTCTTATATGACAGTTGCCAAAATTCAGAAATTAAAGAAAAGTTAAGAAGTAGTGAAAAAAAGATAGAAATGGAGCAAATAATAAAAGATGTGATTATGGAATCTTGTTCAGAAGGTTTTACAGATAGTTTACAGTTTTATAATAATATACAGAAAAGACGTAAAAATCGGAATTCACGGTTAGTGCTGTTTTGTTTAAAAAAGGAAAAAAGTGTTATCCATAAAAATAAGGATTACATTCGTGTAATCAAAAGATTTTCTAAGGAAACATTTTTCTCACATTTTAGAATGAGTCCCGAGTGTTTTAATGTGAGTACCTAAATAGTATTTGACCATAAATAATCATAAAATATTACTTAGAAATTCCTGGAAGAACTAAAGAAAGTGTGGACAAGGAAAAAAAGTAAAGGACGGCCCGAACCTCGCATGGAAATTTACTTATATATAACCTTGTGGTTTTTAAGTAATCAAAATTCATTGCGAGAAATTTCTGATAGGTTTGATTACTCAATAGGATGGATATACCAAACTATCATTAAAGTTTGCAAAATTATTTGTAAACTAGCGAAAAAGTACGTGCAATGGCCAAAATCCGACGAAATGTTGAATATTTTAAAAGGCTTTGAAAATTGTGGACGTGGAAATAAATTCCCATCAGTTGTGGGTATTGTAGATGGTACCCATATTAAAATCCGTTCACCATCTGAAGATATTAGCAGCTATTACAACAAAAAAGGTTTCCATTCCATAATCCTGCAGGTTTGTATAACTGGTACAATTAAGTCATCCGATTTAATAATGATTATTGTAGGGAATATGTGACCACAACTTAATTTTTAGAGATGTTTTTTTTGGATGGCCAGGGGCCAGCCATGACGCGAATGTGTGGAAAAACAGTCCAATTGGAAAAGCTTTGGCTGATGGAAACCTGGAGTTGCCTCATAATAGCCATTTATTAGGGGATGCGGCTTATCCTTTGCGGCCGTATTTGATTACGCCGTTTAGAGATAATGGCCACTTGTCAGAGAGAGAGAGGATTTTCAACTGCTTTCATAGCTCTCTAAGAGTACGCATCGAGCAGGCATTTGGCATTCTAAAATCTAAATTCAGGATTTTAAATAATTTAACATTGCTTAAATTAGAAAATGCTAAATTCATAGTATTAAGCACAGTTGTATTGCATAATTTTATAAGAAGGAATTCAACTTCTTTAGAAATTAATGTTGTAGAAAATTTAAATTTAAATGAAAATCAAAATGAAGGAGAAGAGAATCACGATATAGATGAAATGAGAGTTGGTTCTATAAAAAGGGATGTAATTTGCGAATGGATTGTATCTAACTTAGCATGATTTTTTCCTAACAAATTTGTGCGTTATTGAAACTTGTTGTTTTGCTTGAAACTAGCAAAACAAGTTTAATAAATTCTACAATACTTACGAATTTTTTTATTACTTTATTAATATAAAATACAACAAAACAATGTCTTCATGACAATAACAAATAACATAAATCCTATAAGGAACACAGTATAAAATTAACAGCCTTCATGGTAATAATTGAAATTATTTTCTCACTTTTTATGTGATTGCAAAATTTGAAGCATTTCCTGCAAAACTTTTAAACGAGCTTCTTCTACAGCTAACTTTTTAGTTTCTATTTCCATAAATTCTCTGTGGCGTTGCTTTTCTTCTTCGTTCCCTTTTTCCAAGAAATCAACAATGTTATCCTTTTGCGTTCTTTTTGTTTTTTTAGTTGCCATGCCACTTTCTGATTCACTAAAATAAGTGTCGTCTTTCTCTATATATAAATCTTCATTGTCGTTATGCTGAGAAGAAGCTGATTCGATTCCGTAATTCATATTCAAAGTGCTACATGTAATGTTTTGCGGTGGCTGAATAGAGTGTTTTGTGCCGTAAGTAAGATCAAACACTTCATAATACGGCCAATGCGTTCTGCCACTTCCTGAAGATTTCTGTCTCTCTTTTATCCTTTTGTAGGTGGTAAATAAGTTGTAATATTTAGCCTTAATATTTTCAACTGAAAATGGTAAAGTTGGATCGACCTCCTTTAATTCGTTGCTAACCATCCGCCAAAGAACGCTTCGCTTGCGTTTCCCTCCAGTGAAATCGTCTTCTAATCCCAATCTTGTTTCAATAAGTAACTTTATTTGGGAATCACTCCATTCTTTTTCTCTGAAATGAATCTTAGTTCAGATGAAAATTAAACATAATATGTATCACATTTATATTTACCGCACGCTAGCAATATTCTCCTCATCCATTTTTGCTTTGACATTTGACATCGAAGTGTCTTCTTCTTCTTTGACATTTTGCTTTGACATTTGACATCGAAGTGTCTTCTTCTTCTTTGAAACTTGTTCGCACAGTTCGCAGACTATCGAAAATACTTGCAAAGCTTGGGCATATTTGCTTCGCATGTTTGCATTTATGAAGTCTGTGCAAACGCATGCTTGCTTTAATGAAACTAATGCAAAAGCAAATCTGCGCAAACTGCATTACTGAAAGCACCCTATATACTAAGTAGATATGGACAAACGCGAGTCAAATTAACTTCAGGTTACGGCACCACGAGCTGGGGGCGCTAATATCGCAGGGTTTTATGCTCCGCTATATATGGTTAGTTTCCGAAATAAACTTTCTTGTTTATGTGAAAGCCCTTTGCGCATTTGAAAACAAAATCAGAAGCTGCGGCTTTTGATTTTAGTGGCTGCGGATCTAAAAATAGATTCCTATGCGCTTTTTCCTATTGCTTTGTTCAGGAAGAGCAAGGAGGATGAAAAAATGATGATTTTATGGACGATGGGTGAAATTTGACAATGAGGGAATCAAATGAATGGGCGAGATAATTTTAATGGGAAATTTGGCATCAAGCGTTTTTTATTATGTTGAAAAAATTGAAATGGATTTTTGAGGGATTATTTCATTTTTTAACGAATTTTGAATGACAAATTTTTAGATTTTTTTCTTAGGTAATTTACTTCGTAGAATTTTGAAATTTTTACGAATAATTGTATTGCTATTAAGAGAAATAAAATAATTTTTATTTTTGATTTTATTTATGTGCCATGGTCAAGTCCAACCCTTTTTACCGTTAGCACGTTATGTCTTTCAAGTAAGGTTGCAATGTCTCCTAGTAAGTTTAGGTTAGTCTGGATGGTGCGTGAATAGATGTCGATGAACTTTGCTTTTGTCGGTTTGATGATTTGGGCTCAACAACACCGACTGTGTGTTCTATTTGTTAACGAGGGGGAGGTACGTAGTGGGCCGGGAATGGCCGAGTTGGCTAGTTCTGGCAAAAAAGGTGCGTGTAGGTAAAAGCGATAAAAGTGGACTGATACATTCCTACCGTGGATTGAAGGGTTTATAGAGGAGCAGAAGTGTGTTATCGCCAATGCACCTTCTTCGTTTTCCACCTTATTCAGCATAGCCAAGCTTGTTTTTGAGGTGCCCGCCCAGATGTACGAGTTATATTCAAGGCGGAATGTAGGACTTGCAGATTGCAGCTGGCGGAAGGAGGGATTTGCATCTCTTGAGGAATCTCAAGCATTGATAAGCTTGTTTGGCGATTTGGAATGTGATTACTCCATCACATATCTCGGGCCTTTTTCTCTATAGCCGAAACAGTATTCTCTTATTACAATATTGGCATTCATTAGCATAAAAATTTAATAAAATTGGCAAATTTTTACTGTTTTGTTTTCGGATCGGATTTAACAATATTGTAATAGAGAATAGGGCCCCTGAAAATAAAATACGTCTAAAGGGCCCAATGTTCGAGCGCTCCATGCGACCACGCCACGGCAAAACAACAACAATCTGTAGGCACTTATAATTTTTGTTGTTTTGGCGTAGCGCCGTCGAATGGAGCGCTCGTGTATTTAGCCCTTAAAGGTAACAATCCCCCAAGGCATTTGCTTGCAGGTTTTTGACGTCATAGTGTCCTAAAAACATGATGTTTCAGATATGCACAGCTGCGATATGTATGCACTTTATTGGTGACGCCATTTGGCCCGCGAGCAAATGTTCGTTTGCCTTGGATAAACGGAAGGATGGCACAAGTTTTTATAGGGATAAAAGCTCACGCTCTGGAAGACCAGGTCTGATCCGTGCTTTTCTTATATTAACGAAGGCGTAGGAGTAACGCAGAGTGTCATCGGCAAAACTTGTGACGTGCGTTGGAGCGGATTGAGAACAGATCATTAATGAATATTAGAAAGAGATCAGGTGAGAAAATCGATCCTTGGGGAACGCCGGCCGAGATTCGACGCCATTCAGTACTACCTTAATTGAACGGCCAGAAACAGAGCCATCAAACCACGAGATGTAAATTAATTTTACAGTTTTGCAGAAGGCGTCGAATGCTCCACCTTTCCCGTTGCGCGTATAACTCTACTCTCAAGTATACATATGTAGTTTTAAAGAGGGGCGGCTTTTCTATCCACTCAATCAACTCAGTCATTTTCAAAGTAACAAATTTTAATAAAATGATAAGCGTTTAAATTTTTTTTTACCTATAACCCAAAGAAAGTACTAGAAATAGGTATTTTAGATTTGGTGTTAAATGGCGGGTCTACACAAAAGAGGCTTTTGTCCGTCTTACTTTGATGTTTGAATGAAACAGCCGACGGAATGGACAAGGTCGACGGAATGTTTATGCGTACATTTCCAGCGGCGGTGATATTGAATACTATGAAAGTCTTTCAATGTTCTGCTAATTTATACATACTAGAGTTTTCTATTCTAGATTTTTCTTCGTCTGTGATTTCTAGTACTAACACCATGCTCTCCCTTTAAAGCTGGTCGTCCCAAGCATGCTTATAGCTACATAATATGTCTACATCTAGAATTTTCTTCTTTAATAATGGCTGTTGTTGCAACCTGAACATCAAGAACGCCAACTTGTTTGCAATATTTTTGTCATCACAAGTAAAGTTTTGTAACCCCTCGACCAGGTCACTAATTATGGGGTTTTATGGCAGGCTTCCAGTTCAATAAGGATTCCAGATTGGTTTGCTTTTACTAATTTTAAGTGTTTTTACTTCCAATTGCATTATTTTCATTAACTTTTAAAATTTGATGCTATCAGAAGTAAGCGAGAGGGTTTGGGTGTGGGATATATACATGAGCATAATATACCAAAATTCTTAGAATTTTGGGTAGTTATTTACTAAATCACCCCACCTCCGCAGGGGGTAGGGGTTGTAAGGGACGTTGACTTGAACCCGTTTCCTTTGGAATTAGCCGTTGGTCACCCTTTAATAAGTTATTCAGAGTTGATATGTTGTAAAAATTACTTCTTCCCAGTAATTTTATTAAATATAGGAGTTTAATAGGCAGTTATTTCAGCAACAACTTTGACTCGGGAATATAAGCGCCAAATATTCTCCCACCCCAACCTTTACCACATTCTTGGAGTAGGGCTCTGCCCTTTTGTTGTTGCTCCCAGAGCGGAGGACGATGGGGACTGATAAAACAAACAATTACCCTTAATACAAACAATTAAAAAAATCTTTCCAAATCGGAACTGTTCTTTCATTGATACGACTACCTCTTTTTAGAAATATGAAGTAGAGTTTTAAACGAAAATTCAGATTTTTTTATTGTTTTATATTATTGTAAATAAATATGTATATTTAAATTTATATTTTGAAATAGTTAAACAAAGTAATGACTTAAATTTTCTTTAAAAGCAATAATCGAATCAATACATAAAAACTAAAATTTTTGTAAAAAAAAAGCTATTTCATTTTTCTCAGAATGAAAAAAAAAAACACCGATTACGTTCGCATCTATTCATTAATTTCTCCATTGATAAATTCGCCGACCAAAAAGTCATCAATTTTAGCCCACCCACCCCCTTCCAAAACAAAACAGAAGGAATGCCCGCACAGGAATCTATTTTTAGATCCGAAACTTTTGGCTTTTTTTCTACCATGCGTCAAGGGCTTTGAAATGCTTTTTTAAATTCAGGCGCAAACCTGTTTTTTTTCAATTTCTTCTAAAAAATAACAAAATTAAAAAAAGTGTCTATTTTAGGATTATTATGCATTTATAAAGAAATATTATTATTAATATTATTAAACTAATGTTGTAAACCCATTCCCATTAATTTTAGAGGTTTACAACAGAAACTCGCAGCTTAAAACTTAAATCAGTGTAACTATCGCCTTCTAACAAGATAACCTGAAAGATGTTTGTCCATATCTACTTACTCTATAATCAATGGTGCCAATATGTTTCTGTCTTAAGGCGGCCTCAAACTCATGCCGTGAACACCCGCGAGCAAACGCGAATAGGTGTGTGGGTGGTTTTCACGCCTAGATTGCGTGTTGCTTTCAGGTCCGACTGGATACGGTGTGAATTCGAGCCGTAAATTCACGGCTTGAGACTGAAAAGAAGTTCAGATCTTCAGGCATAAACTGATGATAAATAGCCACACACATAAATATTTTTGTCAGTTTTCTTGAGCTGCAGACGCCATTCAGTTGTCGCCCGGGGTGGAGGGTGGCTTCAAAGCGAGAACTTTCAGGCCTCGGCCTGCCGTCGATCTGTGAGTGAAAGGGGGCCTTAAGATAAGGCTTTTTTATGGAGACGCCGGAAAGTATCTTAGTAGCCCCTTGATTGTTTAGCCACCACCGGCCAGCCAAACGCGCAACTCGACAGGCGTACGAGCCAAGTAACACTGACCTGCGAAAGGCCATTAGAATATGGAACTTGGGCCCTTCTTGTGCCCTCCCCGAAGTTTAGTGTAATGAAATTCTTGTTGAGTCTGAGTAACGTTTTAGTAGTTGTGTGTCCACTACAAGCGGAGCAACTAGGAGCTTGAATTATCAGTTATTTTTAATTAAATCTTGTGTTTACGTCCGTAAATACGCATTTTTAGTGTTAAAACTATAGAATTTTTAAAATCTAAAACATCTCACGTGAGATTTGGTTCGACCCAAATCGCACGACATTTCACCAAAGGGAGAGGGGGGTCAAAAAAGCCCAAAAATCGCCTCACGTAATTTATGGGCGACCCCTATTTGGGATAAAGAGCAACCTGGGGCCAGTTCACGCAATTCGACACTCGACGTCGACATCGACGCTTTATGAAAACGACATTAATTTCTACGACGTTGAATTTGGGTTCACCTAAGTTGACGCGTCGAATGTCGTTTTCGCAAAATAATTTCTCCTAAAAGTATGCAAAATCCAATGGAACCGCTGCACTTTTCACATAATCCACAAGCGGGAGAATATTATTAAAACTTCAGTTATGTGAGTAATAAAATTAATTAATTAAACAAATTCAAAATGTTTAAAAATCTTAGATTTATTTTTGTACATTGTGGTTTTTCTAACTCTTCTTCGAGTAGTAATTTTTATTTCTCAACTAATAGTTTATCTTTTTCTATTGCATTTCGCTCGTTCAGAACTGCTAAAAGGTTTGTGTGAAATTATTTTTACTCCTGCAATTCTTCAAGAACATTTTATGCTTTCCAGAATGACGATTTTTCTGCTATTATCTAATTGAAGTGCTCCATACTCTTGCAGTAGCTGCTTACTTCGTAGGCTTATATGGAAAGTTTCTTTCGTTTCCACCGTTTTCAGAGTTTGAATCTTTGAAATTTGAATCAAATTTACTTCAACCTTATCTAACAAAATTTATAGTAAAGTTCTATGTATCGAGAAAGAACATTCTGCATTGCTGCTGTCAGCTCCATATGATCTCCTATGTAGGAGGCTTCCAAACCTACTGTTGATATAACACTTTCTTCTATTGGTTTTATATGAAAAGCATCAACAGTCCGCAACCAGTCTTGGCAAATAAATTCTTATTTGCCGTTAATTTTTTTTATGTCATATTTAAAACATCGATATACCTAAAATATGTTTAATACAATAAATTGTAAATTTTTACTCTATTTATTTCAGATACTTTTTGCAATCCATTAGAATTTATTATTGGCAGTCCACTTGTATTTAATATTTCAGTTAATTGGCACCACAACTCGTTTTTAACATAACAATAACTGAATTCGACTCCAAATCTGGCGTCGAGAAGATTAACGACACTTTTAAAACGACAAACATAAAACGTCGACTTGCGTGAACCCAAAACGACATTTAACGCGTCGTTTTCAGTCGACGTCGAATTGCGTGAACTGGCCCCTGAAGAAGTAGGATAATGCTCCATATGTCTTCAAAAATGAAATCGCCCGGAACGACAATGGCGCCCATTTTTGCCTTAATTGAAGTTTGTGAATTCGACTTGATTTGGTTCCACCAGAAGGCGCACTGGTTCTTAAGCAATTGGAAGCCAGCAATACTCGCGTCATTGGCCAAATAACACTCGAAATGCTCGAACGCGTAATTGAAAACTGTAGACAAAAAAATATATACAGAAGATGTAGAGAAAAATCTACGTATCCTAGGTGTAATAAATTGGAGATTTTAATCGATGATGCCCACCTGCTGCAGTATCCGCCCTCTAAAAATTTGTAGAATATTTTTTTAAACTTTCCTCTTTTCACCTCTGGGTCCAAAATGCTCCATTTGGTGCCGAACAAGATTCAAAGATTATATGGAAATTCTATACATTCAATTTTTATCACTTATTACTTGCACGTAAACGCAAATCCTGCAATGTGATGCAAAACTTTCGTCTGATGAACTCCTTGAAGTACTTCGTCATTGATATCTGTTGGTTTTCCTGATCCAGGTTCACTTTAGAATTAGCGCTATTGCTTCGGCGTGTCCAAATTACTTCACACTCAACTTTATCTTCACTCATTTTATCGGTTATAATAATTTGGACGCTGAATGATAATCGAAAAAAATGTCTATAAATCAAGTGAAATTAAATAAAAAGAAATAGCTTTTTATATGCTGTTAATTTGATTTTATTTTTCGGTAATTTATAAAGAATTTAACATACATATACACCCTATATTATTAGGGACTGATCATTGAAATATTTGTTGTATATATGTTAGTACAAAATGCAGAGGTCTAAATTATATTATATATTCAATAACAAAAACGATGCAACTCAAAAACATTCCTATTAAATACATGAGAAATACCGAAGAGACATGCCTTATATTCAGAATCACAAATGGTTTCTTTTCATCACGAAAGAGTTTCACAAGGCCCGCTTTGAGTCCTTCCGAAAACACAAACTTATCAGCCATAGAGAAATATCCCATGTTATAGAGCTGCATGACGAGTTGATTGAAGGATTCTGCGAATGGTGAATCGTATTGCATCGGAATTGATCCCAGCATTAGGCTGACACATATGTTTGTCTTCCAAAAAATTGGCTTAGCTAAAAAGTTTTGCTGTTGTAGGATCATGTTTGTTGCTATCGCAGTTGGAATATACGCATATGAAGTGTTGAGGTTGTACAAGTGTCTGAAGAAAGCATCATCGTCGAATAACTCAATGATATCTAAAACTTGCTGGGGCGGTTTTACATGTTTTACTAAACCGTCATACCAGTTTCTTCTAAAAGCAAGTTTTAAGCCACTTTTTATAAAGTCATCAAGGGTGTTGATGTCCTTTTCGTATACAGATGCTGTTAGGAAAGATGAAAGGAACGCTAAATATAAATTGCTCATTATAAATCCGGTGACAAACGTGAGCCCAAAAAATATTGTCCAAAGCAAGCTTAGTTGTAATTTCGAGTCTGAAATTGGCAGGAAAAGGATAGATGAAATGATGCATAAAAGCAGTTCGCCAAACTCAATTTTCTTTCTTATTAACACTGATGTAAAGTGTCCGATTATAGTTATATAACCAACAAGAACAACAACTGCTATCCAAGTATATACTGAAAATGGATGAAAAATGTACAGAGAAGCTGATAGTTCCTTCGATGTTGGGACTATAATGCAATGCCACACAAGAGGCATTGGATATCCTAAAGTAATATTCAATGAATTGAATGGATCTTTAACATCTGATATACCTCCTAGGTAGTAGATTCCCATATCTGCTTGTCTAGTTTCTATTAATTCATAGCGCTCTTTAAGGCTCTGAAATGCAACTTCAAGTTCTTCAAATGTCGCATTGTGTTTTTCTACGTACATGCGACATATTTTTACAGCGTAACCACCCAGAGCCATCTCACCTTTGCTATTGTTGAATCGAAATATATATGGTGGACTGATAGCAAATAACATCTTCAATGGGTATCCTTTCATATCTCTACATTTTTGTTCATATATTGTTTGATATGAATCCTTTTCCAATTTGTGCTCTATAACAGTAGTAGAAAATGGGTCGTAGGTGAACAATTTATAATTATTTTCAATATTTTTGCTTAGTACTGCAACATTAAGAAAGTTATGATTCCAAAACCACTGAAACACACTTAAAATTTCAACATTTACTAATGAGTTATTAAAAATTACTAAAACTTTAACAGAGTGCATACCACGCAGTAGAACATTTGTTAGTTCAATAGTAGCATTCTGTTTGCTTTCTATAAAAATTAATATTAAACAATTTTTATTAACAAAATTTTTTAAGCTATTTTCAATATTATCATTAACTACAACTAATGGGATATTCACATCACTATATAAAATGTTGCAAAAATCTTTAAAATTTCCAACTTGAAAACTTTTATCAATTATAACGATGATATTTACAAAATTATATATATTATGAAGTTTTTCTGTTATTGTATTAATTTGATTAAAATTATGATGATCAGTTGAATAATTTAAAAAAAAGTTACTATATCCAAAGCAAAATAATAATGTGAATATAAAAATTCTCAGAGAGAGCATGGTTATGTTAACATACGGACGAAAACTTCCTCAAAACTACAATCCCACATATGAATAACAAAAACAAGCCTTATCTATTTATTATTCATAATAAACGACAATAAATTCATCTGACAAAATAATATTCTATACGAGGCCTTTTATATAATTAATTAAATGTATATCAGTGAAAAAGAATCTCAGAAAAAATATATCAGTCCACCGAAGCAATCAATAGTTTGAAAACATTTTCTAATTATAATGTTGGTTTAAGTGCATTTCGAATCTTTTTTTTATTATAAACGGAAGACTTTGTATATTAATTAACCGAAAAAAACATAGCAATATAACTTTGCGCATTTTCGAGAAAATGTCATTTATAAAACCCCCTATAAAAAATACACCCTATCACAAATTTTAAGTCCTGTATCAGAAACCAATGAACTTACAATATAATACAAAATAAATAGTTAAAAACTTAATAACTTAAATGTAAAAAAGCGTGGAGCGCTCTTTACTTGTATTCTTATTTTATTAATACTGGAACTTTTCGTTAGCGCCCCACGCTTTTTTACATTTAAGTAAGTGGCTGCAGCAATAAAAACTTTACATTCAAAATTATTTTTTACTTTTTGGCTCATTTAAAAAAAAGCGTTTTTTTTTTAGTTTTTTTAAACTATTTATTTTTATTTGTTACTTTTTAGTCTATTATATGTGTTCCGCCCTTTTTTGGCGGCCATATTAGATTTAAAATGACGTCACGCAGCTTACTGTATTCTACATGTCGTACTCTTTCATTTGATATCCTTGTCGTGGGCTCGGTGGAACACAATTACAAATCGGCCGCCATCTTAGAACCACCTTCTTGATTTTTTACAAAACAGTCATATTGCATTTAGTACTTATACATGATGAGTTGAACCCGAGTCCAACTACATGTAGAGCTCATTTCAGCCCTAATAAATACCTGATTTGAATTGATATTATGCATACGGACTTGAGTTCGGTGGTTGTGTCAGCTCTGTGTTTTATTTGCGATTTGTAGTAACGTGTAGTGCTTTTTTACTTTCAACTCAACCTTAACTCAACTATTCAACTCATCTTGTATACATACTAATTTTCACGCGAACTACGAATTTATGGAACATTTGAAGATCATCGATTATATTTTTTTTTAGCCTATTATAATAGTACAGTTTCCAGAGTAAAAAAAATCACTAAAACTGCAAAAAAAATTGTAGTTTAATGAAATTTGGAATGGAGGGAGTTTAGGAATTGGAGAAAAGGTAACCGTTGAGTTCCGGGCCGTACTTCGTGAAAATCACGAGAAAATCCGATTGAAAGTATTTTCCGAGGCTTTCCCGACCGTAGCTCGGAAAAACGTCGAAATTGGAAAAATGTTAAGAAGACAAAATTAAAGCTATGAAAATTCTCAGCAAAAAAAGTTATATAAGCTTTTCCCGGAAAACCTCACGTTTGGTCGGAAAATGGAGGCTAAAGAAAAAAAATATGAAAAATTATTTTGTTTTTATATTGCTTTCTTTATGCAGGGTGTCCCACTTCAAGTTACAAAGTGGCGGGCTGTAGATAGGCTTTGGATAGACGAACAAAAAATCATATGGGAGTAGGGCAGAAATCGTAACGGTTTGGTCACTAGGGCGTTTTGAAATTTTTTTGATAGAGGTTTACATATCACCCTGTATTTTGGTAACCCGATGACCTACTTCCATGAATTAGGTATCAGTATACGCAGAATACTCCCACCTATCTAAACTGTAAAAACGAAGGTTCTACACCACAAACTTCCAGAGTTATGAGTCTTGATCTATCTCCAGTTATTTCCGAAGAACTTTGTCAATTTTTCTAATATACTAATGTATATTCGAAATAGTTTTTCTGTGAAAAAAAAATGATATTTTGACTCATAACTCTGGCTAAATTGCGACTAAACTAAATTATTGGAAATGCCGGTATTGCAGTGCGATTTAGTCTTTTCACGAGGTGGCTAAAGTTGACAGCTACTGACTAAATTTTTTTTTATGGTATTTTATGTTTATATGTAGAATTCCTTATCTTAGGAAAATAAAAAATAGCTACTAAATTAAAAAATAATATTTATAATATTAAACTACATTAATACATGGAGTTCGACGGGGAGATAATATAAATATCAAATTTAGGCAACTAAGCAAGCCCCTACTCTGAATTTTTAACTTCAGATCTGTAAAGGTAGATCCATTGTATGAGATTGCGATAGATTTATGATTAATTTCCTATAAGAATCATTTATGTTGTCGAGAGCATCTAATATCCATCGGAGCTGGCCGATTGTATATTTAAATTAAATTAAAACTGAGAAACGAAACTCAAATCTCATTCTGTCAAAATCAAATTTAGTCAATTGAGAATTCGCACACCCCAACCGAACTAAATTGAACATTGGAAATTTTTTGGAACGATTTAGTATTTCGTGGAAAGATTTAGTCATTTAGCCAGTATTCGCACAGGCCCTTAATTACAGTGCGATTAATTGTCAACAGAAAATGGCATACTTTGACCAATTATTATTTCTTTACAATTTTTGATTTTCAATGTAAGTATTAATATTTTCTTTGCAATTTTTGATTTTCAATATTAAATGTACGTCATTTCTATACGATTACCGAAAAAATAGCATGTTCAACGCGCTAAGAAAAGTAAGTTTTCCAGCTCGTGTAAATTTTAATCCAATCGCTCGCTACGCTCGCTCGCGAATTAAATATTTACACTCACTTGAAAACTATCACTTTTCTTTACTTGTAGAACAATCTACTATTAATGCTTGGGATTTGATGTTTATTTTTCGTAATTTCTAAAGAATTGCACATGTAGGGTATATTAATAAATCATTGATCATGGAAGTAAATGTGCAAAACGACAACGTCTATAAAATACTATATATTCAACAACAAAAACGATGCAACAAAAAAACAATCAAGTTAAATACATGATAAATATCGAAGATACATGGCTTATATTCAGAATCACAAATGGTTTCTTTTCATCACGAAAAAGTTTCACGAGGCCCGCTTTGAGTCCTTCTGAAAACACAAATTCTCCAACAATGCTGAAATATCCCATATTATAGAGCTGCATGACGAGTTGATTGAAGGATTCCGCGAATGGCGAATCGTATTGCATCGGAATTGACGCCTGTATAACACTGTCACAAATGTCAGTCTTCCGAAACATTGGCTTAGCTAAAAAGTGTTGCTGGTGTAGTACCATGTTTGTTGTGTCCATGGATATAGAATAGGCATATGATGTGTTGAGGCTGTACAAGAGTTTAAAGAAAACATCACCTTCAAATAGCTCAATGATTTGTAAGAAATCTTCCGACGGTTTTGTATATTTTATTAGAGAATCGTACCAATTTCTTCTAAAAGCAAGTTTTATGCCACTTTTTATTAAGTCATCGACGGTGTTGATGTCCTTTTTATATACGGATGCTGTTAGGAATGATGAAAGGAACGCTAAATATAAGTAGTTGCATAGTATAAATCCGGTGGCATACGCAAGTCCAAAAAATACTGGCCAAAATATGCCAAGTTGTAGTTTCGAATTCGAAATTGGCAGGTATAGGATACATTATATGATGCATAAAAGCAATCCACCAAACTCAATTTTCTTCCTTATTAACACTGATGTAAAGTGTCCGATTGTAGTTATATATCCAACAAGAACAAGAATTGCTAACCAAGTATATACAGAAAATGGATGAAGAAGATACCTAAAATCTGAGAGTTCCTCCGATGCTGGGACTATAATGCAATTCCATAAGATGGGTATTGGGTACCCCAAGGAGATGTTCAATGGATGGATTTTTTGCATCTGAAATACCTGCTACAATATAGACTCCCATGTCTGCTTGTTTGCTTTCTATTATTTTATAACGTTGTTGAGCGTTCTTAAATGCAAATTCAATATCTGCAAATGTCGCATTGTGTTTTTCTGCGTACATGCGACACATTTTTACAGTGTAACCCCCTAGAATTAGCTCTCCTTTGGTATTGTTGAACCGAAATGAATATGGTGGACTGATAGCAAATATCATTTTTAATGGGTAACCTTTCATGTTTTTATAACTTTGATCATATATTGTTTGATATGAACCTTTTTCCAATTTGTGTTCTATTACAGTAGTAGAAAATGGGTCGTATGTGAATAATTTGTATTCATTGTCAATGCTTTTGATTACTACAGCAGCATTAAGGAAATTATGATTCCAAACCACTGAAACACATTAAAAATTTCATTATTCACTAAGAAATTATTAAAAACTACTAAAACTTTAGCAGAGTCCACACCACGCAGTAGAACATTTGATAGTTCAATAGTAGCATTCTACTATTTTTAATTAAATCGTTAACTACAACTATTGGAATATTCACATCGCAATTTAAATTGTAGAAAAAATCCATTAAATCTCCCACTTGAAGACTTTTGTCAATTATAACAACGATATTAACAAATTCATAAATTTGGTGAGTTTTTTATTATAGTATTAATTTGATTAAAATTATGATGATCAGTGAAATTATTTAAAGAAAAATTACTATATCCAAAGCAAAATAATAATGTGAATATAAATATTCTCACAAAGGACATCGTTATGTTAACATAAGGGCGAAAAATGTCTCAAACTACAATACCACATATGCATAAAAAAACTAGCTTCATCTATTTATGTTTCATAATAAACGACAATAAATTCATCTGACACAATAATAGTCTACACGAGGTCTTTTGAATAATTAATAAAATGTATATCAGTAAAAAAATATCTCAGAAAAAAGTATCAGTCCACGGAAGCGATCAATAGTTTGAAAAATTTTTCTAATTACAATATTGGTTTTGACGTGTGTCACCTCCTAAAATGTCATTCGTCGAAATAACGAAAATTCCGCGGGCCCTGTGAAGAGGGTATAAGAAAAAATGCCGTCCATAAATTATGTGAGGCATTTAGGCGGAGGGAGTCGAGTCAAATCTCACCCAATCTCACTTGTGGGGAGGGGGGTCTAACCAAATATCACGTAATTTTTCTTCTTCAAGAAACAGTGTAAATTTCGTAGAAAACTGGGTGAAATTAAGTAAAACATATTTCTCCAATAAAGACCCCCATTTAATTACAGGTCGCCGGCAAGCCAGGTCGGCAGGCATGGCCCGATGAAGGTCACACAATACTCAGTCTGACTAAGGGTTGAGGAATTCAGGTATCCGCTTGATAGGCTGTGGCATGCAGGTGACGTCATGATTCCCTACAGACACACGACGAAAACGAAAGCTTAGCATAGCAGGCTGTTAATTCGAGTGCAAAAATGCTCATCGCCTCAACGAAAACTTTAAACGCACAAACAGATTCGTGACTGGAAAAACCTTTAAAATACACGGATAACGGATACACGGAAATTAAATGTATGGGAAATTCTTTCGCAGGCGGCTGCCGTTTCCGCTTTCGTGCCAATATGTTTGTGCCGTAAGGCGGCTTCAGACTCACGCCGTAAACACCCGCGAACAAGCGCGAATCAGAGTGTGGGTAGTTTTCGCGCCTAGTTCGCAACTTGCTTGCAGGTCCGACTGGATACGGTGTGAGTTCAAGCAGTAATCTCACGGCTTGAAACTGAATAGAAGTTCAGATGTTCAGGCACAAACTGATGATAAATAGCCACACACATAAAGTTTATTGGCAGCTGGGGAGGGGGGTGGCGATACTTGGCTTCAAGGCAAGAAATTTCGGGTCACGGTCTGTGTGTGAAAGGGCACCTTAAATATGGCTAAATCGTATACAAAATTTTTTATGGGGACGCCAGAAAGTATCATATTAGTCCCTCGATTGTTTAGCCGCCACCGGGCAACCAAACGAGTAAAGGCCCAGTTACATAGCAGCGTTGCGTTTCGTCGCGTAGCGTCTGTCAAAATTAAAACTATGTAATTTAAAAGGGGCTTGCTACATTGCGCAATGTAGCAAGCCCCATTTAAATTACATAGTTTTCATTTTGACAGATGCTACGCAACGCAACGCAACGCTGCTATGTAACTGGGCCTTAACACTGACCCGCGAAAAGGCCATTAGAATATAGAACTACAGGAAAGGCCCTCGCCGAAGTTTAGTGTAATAGGAGTTCGAATTATCAGTTATCTTTGATTAAATCTTGTGTTTACGCCCGTAAATACGTATTTTTAGTGTTAAAATTAGAGATTCCGGGGCGAAAAATCCCAAAAAATCGCCTCGCGTAAAGAGCAGCCTGAAGAAGTAGGATATCGCTCCATATGTCTTCGAAAATGATAACGACTGGAACGATATGACGACCGTTTTTTCCCGAAATTAAAGCTTGTGAATTCCACTGTATTTGGTTCCCCTATTGGCCAAATACCACTCGAATTGTTCGGAAATTGGACACAATAAAAATATATACAGAAGATGTAGTACGTATCCTAGGTATTATAAAATGGAGATTTTAATCGATGATGCACACCTGCTTGTAAAAATTTGTAGGATATTTTTGTTGTCATGTTTTTGTAAATTTTCCTCTTTTCACCTGTGGGTCTAAAAATGGCTCCTTTTGGTGCCGAGCAAGGTTCAAAGATTATACGCAAAATTCTATACATTAAATTTTTTTCACTTATTTCTTGCACGTAAACGCAAATCCAGCAATGTGTTGCAAAACTTTCGTCTGGTGAATTCCTTGAAGTATTTCGTCATTGATATCTGTTGGTTTTCCTGATCCAGGTTAACTTTCAAAGAAAATTCACGAGAAATAGCGCTATTACTTCACACTCAACTTTATCTTCAATCATGTTATCGGTTATAACAATTTAAGGACACTGAATGATAATCGAAAAAAATGTCTACAAATCAAGTGAAATGAAATATAAAGAACCAGTTTTTTATATGCTTTTAATTTGATTTGATTTTTCAGTAATTTATAAAGAATTTAACATACATATGCACCCTATCACCCTAGGGACTGATCATTGAAATATTTGTTGTATATATATTAGTGCAAAATGCAGAGGTCTAAATTATATTATATATTCTTTAATAAAAACGATGCAACTCAAAAACATTCCCATTAAATACATGAGAAATATCGAAGAGACATGCCTTATATTCAGAATCACAAATGGTTTCTTTTCATCACGAAAGAGTTTCACAAGGCCCGCTTTGAGTCCTTCCGAAAACACAAACTCATCAGCCATAGTGAAATATCCCATGTTATAGAGCTGCATGACGAGTTGATTGAAGGATTCTGCGAATGGTGAATCGTATTGCATCGGAATTGATCCCTGCATTAAGGTGATACAAATGTCAGTCTTCCGAAAAATTGGCTTAGCTATAAAGTTTTGCTGCTGTAAGACCATGTTTATTGTTTCCACGGATATAGGATAGGCATACGATGTGTTGAGGCTGTACAAGTGTCTGAAGAAGACATCATCTTCGAATAGCTCAATGATATCTAAGAATTGTTGGGACGGTTTTACATGTTTTATTAGACCATCATACCAGTTTCTTCTAAAAGCAAGTTTTAAGCCACTTTTTATTAAATCATCGAGGGTGTTGATGTCCTTTTCGTATACAGATGCTGTTAGGAAAGATGAAAGGAACGCTAAATATAAATTGCATATTATAAACCCAGTGACAAACGTGAGCCCAAAAAATATTGTCCAAACTAAGCTTAGTTGTAATTTCGAGTCTGAAATTGGGAGGAAAAGGATACACTTTATGATGCATAATAGCAGTTCGCCAAACTCAATTTTCTTTCTTATTAACACTGATGTAAAGTGTCCGATTGCAGCTATGTAACCAACAAGAACAACAATTGCAATCCAAGTATATACTGAAAATGGATGAAGAATGTACAGAGAAGCTGATAGTTCCTTCGATGTTGGGACTATAATGCAATTCCACATGAGAGGCATTGGATACCCCAAAGTGATATTTAATGAATTGAATGGATCTTCAACATCTGATATACCTCCTAGAAAATAGATTCCCATATCTGCTTGTCTAGTTTCTATTACTTCATAGCGCTCTTCAAGGCTCTGAAATGCAACTTCAAGTTCTTCAAATGTTGCATTGTGTTTTTCTACATACATGCGACATATTTTTACAGCGTAACCACCCAGAGCTATCTCACCTTTGGTATTGTTGAACCGAAATATAATTGGTGGACTGAAAGCAAATAACATCTTCAATGGGTATCCTTTCATATCTATACATTTTTGTTCATATATTGTTTGATATGAATCCTTTTCCAATTTGTGTTCTATAACAGTTGTAGAAAATGGGTCGTATGTGAACAATTTATAATTATTTTCTATATTTTTGATCAGTACCGCAACATTAAGAAAGTTATGAATCCAAAACCACTGAAACACACTTAAAATTTCAACATTTACTAATGAGTTATTAAAAATTACTAAAACTTTAACAGAGTGCATACCACGCAGTAGAACATTTGTTAGTTCAATAGTAGCATTCTGTGTGCTTTCTATAAAAATTAATATTAAACAATTTTTATTAATCAAATCTTTTAAACTATTTTCAATTATATCATTAACTACAACCAATGGGATATTCACATCACTATATAAAATGTAGAAAAAATCTTTAAAATTTCCAACTTGAAAACGTTTATCAATTATAACGATGATATTTACAAAATTATAAATATTATGAAGTTTTTCTGTTATTTTATTAATTTGATTAAAATTATGATGATCAGTTGAATAATTTAAAAAAAAGTTACTATATCCAAAGCAAAATAATAATAGGAATATAAAAATTCTCAGAGAGGGCATGGTTATGTTAACATACGGACGAAAACTTCCTCAAAACTACAATCCCACATATGAATAGCAAAAACAAGCCTTATCTATTTATTATTCATAATAAACGACAATAAATTCATCTGACAAAATAATATTCTATACGAGTCCTTTTAAATAATTAATTAAATGTATATCAGTGAAAAAGAATCTCAGAAAAAAGATATCAGTCCACCGAAGCAATCAATAGTTTGAAAACATTTTCTAATTATAATGTTGGTTTAAGTGCATTTCGAATCTTTTTTTTATTATAAACGGAAGACTTTGTATATTAATTAACCGAAAAAAACATAGCAATATAACTTTGCGCATTTTCGAGAAAATGTCATTTATAAAACCCCCTATAAAAAAATACACACTATCACAAATTTTAAGTCCTGTATCAGAAACCAATGAACTTACAATATAATACTAAATAAATAGTTAAAAACTTAACAACTTAAATGTAAAAAAGCGTGGAGCGCTCTTTACTTGTATTCTTATTTTATTAATACTGGAACTTTTCGTTAGCGCCCCACGCTTTTTTGCATTTAAGTAAGTGGCTGCAGCAATAAAAACTTTACATTCAAAATTATTTTTTACTTTTTGGCTCATTTAAAAAAAAAGCGTTTTTTTTTAGTTTTTTTAAACTATTTATTTTTATTTCTTACTTTTTAGTCTATTATATATGTTCCGCACTTTTTTGGCTGCCATATTAGATTTAAAATGACGTCACGCAGCTTACTGTATTCTACCTTTCGTACTCTTTCATTTTATATCCTTGTCGTGGGCTCGGTGGAACACAATTACAAAAATCGGCCGCCATCTTAGAACCACCTTCTTAATTTTTTACAAAACAGTCATATTGCATTTAGTACTTTTACATGATGAGTTGAACCCGAGTCCAAATACATGTAGAGCTCTTTTCAGCCCTACTAAATACCTGGTTTGAATTGAAATTATGCATACGGACTTGAGTTCAGTGGTTGAGTAGTGGAAGCAGCTCTGTGTTTTATTTGCGATTTTTAGTAACGTGTAGTGCTTTTTTTATTTTCAGCTCAACCTTAACTCAACTGTTCAACTCATCTTGTATACATACTTATTTTCACGCGAACTACGAATTTGTGGAAAATTTGAAGATCATCGATCATATTTTTTTACTTTTTAGCCTATTACAAGTCTTGCACAATTTTGTGTTAGCCGCCATTTTTAATTTTGAAAGACGCCACACAGCTAATTGTATTCTACCTGTCATATCCTCTCATTTGATACCCACATAAGGGGGCCGCGGAGTACAATTGCAAAAATCGGCCGCCATTTTGGAACTTCCAGCTGGATTCTTTTACAAAATGGTCAGATTGAATTGTTATCCAAAGTAAACGTGTATGTAAAATGCAGATCAATCGGAAACCAGGAAGTGGGTCAAATTCCAACTTCCAAGTTTTTATCACATAGTTACAAGTGAAGTTAATAAAAGCGTATTAAAAAAACGCGAATTACCGAATTCAAGTTCAGTTTTGTCTATGGTTTGTTTTGAAATGCAACACGTTCCAATTGAACGTCAATTGTTAAATTATGTGAAGTTTATTTATCTAGCAATAAATTTTGTAAATTTGAAGAATCTACATTGAGTATAACGAATAATTTAGAGAATTTTTTATTAAAAATCGTTTTTTGTTACTCAACAACAAAATCAACAACAAAAAAAATTCAAAATGTCATATTCGTGTATTGTCATTGGGAATACATATGCCTGCAAAGTTTCATCCATTTGCATTGAGAAAAAGACGGTAAAATTAATGTTACGTTACGTTTGACTTGACCCATATGAGTGAAGTAAAGAAAAGTGTTTAAAAAAATTATATAAGAATCAACATACCATCCTTGTTCACCGACATAATACACTTCCATAGATTTTATCGTTAAAGGTTAGAAATTAATGTTTTTATATCTCGCATAAACTGGCATACATTATCGCAGAATTATTATTTTACCTAAACCATAGTCAGTCAGTCAGTCAGCAACTTAATAATATTAATATTACCTCTTAATATTTACCTCTTTTACGAATCTTGGAACAAAATTTAAAAGTGCTCCAACAGCGCCCTGCAGTTTGTATCAATCACATTAAACAAGAATACGCAACACAGAGGCATCGGAACAATTTTTTTCTTTGTGTGAGTTATCATGGTTGGCATGGTGCATTTTACAAAATTTTAAAAAGTGCTCCAGCCGCGTGAAAATGAAATTTTTTTGTGTTTCGAGAATGAGCGAGAATTCTACTGCTCAATTTTGTATTTACTTCTCATGTTAAAATTTGAGAGCCACAGTTGAATGAGAGATTTTCTCTCACTTGGTGGATTTTTCTTCTGAAATTTTTACTTTTGCCTCTCTTGTTTCACTTTTTGAGCAGAAATTATATGAAAATCTCCTTTGAATAGAGAAGATAAGGAACCGAAAATGGCGTACATGTACACGGATTTGAGGGAAGCACTTGGGATCAAGAAATTTTCTCTCTAATTCTCTCCCTCCACTTTAACCACAACAACAAAATACATTCACTTTAACCACAACAACAAAATACATTGTCTATCCCGGACATAGGCGTAGTGAAATTTTTTCAGGTTTTGCGAAGGGTCTGCTTCAAACCAAGTGAAGCGTTCTCACCGAGATGGTTGCTGAGAAACGATATCCCTCCCGGTTTTTGAATAAATATAACAAAGCCACTGTCCGGGATTGACACAAATACGTAAAGAATGCTATTCATTAGTGTTGCCAAAATGCTTCCCCGTGTGTAATAAATTGCACTTCCTCGTCTTCTCTATTCAAAGAAAATCTCGAAGCAAAAATCTCGCGTGAGAGAGTAAAGTTGTTTTCAAACCTCGTGACATCCCGCGCATGTTCCCCAGCTAAGCTCTTAAAAATGTTTAAAAGCTCAGACAAAAGCTTCAGTTAACTCCTCCAATCAAATCACTTGCTGCCATGCAATCAGTCGCGACCGCGTATTGCTAAAGGGAGGTGTATTTTTCTGGGACTTGATTATTTAAAAAATTTACAAATTATGACTGAAAAACACCCGTTTTTATATATTTTTTTTATTTTAAGGTTTTTATATTTTACACATATGCTACAGAAATAATTAGTAGTAATTTGTACTAAAAAATACGAACTTTGTGTTTTTATCACTCTGATTACTAGATTTTTGACATTTTCCGCCAGTCGCAGGCGCGCTTCTGCCTGGGGAGGTTGTGTTGCTTGCGGCTGCGGAGAACTCTCAATTTATGAATGAAAATGCTCATATCTTTAAAAGAAATTTTTCCAGCAATTCTTTTAATTTATTTTAAATTTAGGGATGAGAAATATTTAGCATAATTATAGTAAAATTATGCTTATTACGATGGATAAACTGACTTTGTTGAGCAGGAGTTTTACATGTATTTAAAAGCTCTCCTCAACACATATAAAGATTAATTAACTTTATTCATTCGGCATGCGCGCATCCCTTCCCAAATTATTTTGTTGAGTTTTTTCTGCGTTTGTTGCCGTTTTAATTAAAAAGCGGGGAAATGATAGAACAATATTTATAAAATTTGGCAATGAGGTGCGCAGAACTGTTCAAATTTTTTGTGTCACGGAGTTTGAAAAAATCTATACAAGTACTGAGAATGAAATTGTGTAACTTCTTGAAAATTTGTGTAAGTTCATGTAATTTCATTTTTTCCAATTATTTAATTTTTTGAAGTTATACTTCTTTAGGCGCGTTTTGAAAAATATTATGAGAGTGAATTTTGAGGAATTCGCAACGCAACGGAGGATATGGGCGAAGGGGTGGAGGCAATGGAGGGCAAGCATTTCAACCTCCATTCTTCATGCGCATTGGGATTATCATTATTATGCACGGTATACAGAAACCGAAGGTAATGTAAAAGCAACGGCAGCTTCGAATACCGTAAAAAATGGGCGCCTGGTGACGTCAGCCGTAATGCTGAAACAACAACAACAGCTTCGATTTTATATGGGAAGTGTCCCCCACGTGACATCAGCACTAAAATACCGTATACGGTATACAGTCTTCTACTTTACCTTGTTTCTGATACTGAAAACTCGTAGCAGATGCCGGTTCACGATGTCGATGGGTGAGGGGGTTTTTATGCTGAGGCTATGGAGGGAAATAAATTTCATGTTCGAGTCATCAGCTAATAGTCCAGTAAATAGGTACTTTTTCTTTGCAAAAAATACCGCACGCGATTTTTTTTACGAAATGTTTTGACATATTTTTATGAGCTTAAATTCAAAATGGCGTCATCCCCACCCTTATGCTTCACTTACAATAAAGGGAAACGCGTTTAATTCTATATCTCAGAAACTATGCATTTTACGACAAAAATGTATATAATCTTTTTTGTAGATAATTAAGTGATTTAACTTTTTCGTTCAGAATTTTTTTTTGTAAAGTCAATATGTTCGGAGTTATAGTGCTTCAAACTTTATATATCACTTTCTTTGCACTATATTTCGTTAACGGTTAGCCCGCCATAAAAAAGTCCTTGCTAAGACTTATAGAACACACGATTATCTATAATTTTTGCTTTTATCATTTTTACATAGGGCTAATATTTCACGAGTTATAGCGCTTTAAATGTCGCAAAAAGTAAATTAAAAAAAAATTCCTAAATACACAATTTCCCCGTTTTATTTCCAAACTGATTATATCGTGTGTTGAGCTCATCATTGCCCACATTTGTTGCCTTTACTTTTTTCTATAAAGTTGATATTTATGGATTTATTACACCTCAAAAGTTTATTAAAAATGGTTTTTTGCAAATATCTAGTCGAATATTTATTTACGAAGACAAGTTATACCAACAAATTTGTTTGTTATAAAATTCCGTAGAAATTTTACTTGAAACATTTTTTTCTAGCATTTATAGTTTAGCCGCAATTCAGCGCCGAATGTTTCATATAGATACACATTAATTTTCATACATATAATTAAGAAATTTCGTTGGCGTGCAAACCCTTTTCCACACCACCATGGAGGTCGAGCTTTTGGCGCGTTTTTTTATTGTGGTTTCCCCAGGAGGCCTAATCCACAAGAAAACGAAACAATGATGCTATAAGATGTTATTTAGCCTCATATGTTTCGAAGATGTCGGTTGACAATCGGATATACCAATGAAGCTGCCATCTAATGACTTGACGTTGTCTTCGTCGAATGATATATCTGGGAGACTTGAAAACTCGCAAATGCTCTCATTTATTTCATTGTCTTCAAGGAGGTTTGTACCATTCGTCACATTTTCGCAATTTCCTCCACTGCAGTTAGAGCAAATTATGGTACATTTGAGGCCGGCCTTGCGGCATCCACAGGAACCGCCACAATTTTTCCTACATTTGCAGGATATTAATTTTAATAAATTTGCTGGTTCCGGAGCAATTGTCATTGGGACTGGTTGTAAGCCAAATCTTGTTCGCTTCCAGCCCCATTCCTCCGGGTCTTGATAACTATCAAGCCAAGTTTGCACTTGATGATATACTCGAAATGAGTGAAGTCGAGCAGCATCTTTAGTTGGAGGCACAGCTGATAAGTTCACTTTGGTTTTTGTAGCCGATTTTCCAAAACATTTGAACCTAAGTGAATTAATATTGGTTTCTGACGAGCTACCTCCATACAGCTCAATAAAGAAACGCTCTCCAGCTTCAGCAACCATATCTGGATCTATTTTTTTTTTCTTTAAACAATTCTACTGAATTTATGAGTTGTGGATTTTTTTGAAAAATGGATAAAATTTTGGCTTTCCCCATACCGTATATTGAAGAAGTTGTGTCACAACCACTGAAAGCGTGAAGAAAGAGAATATTATTTGCAACAATATTTGGAAATTTTAAGCACTGCGGAGTATACAGTGCTTCCGGAATACGACCCTTCCCCGGTTTTCGAAGGAAAATAGTTGATATAATTGATAGTCTCATTAATAATGATATGTACCGAATGATTCTTTCTTGAACGCCGAAATCGTTCAGAGCTTTTGGTGCCTAGAAGATCAACATCCTCAGGATAACCATCGAATACAATAGTAACATTCGAACTGAAATGATCGCCGACATATTTTACATATTTTCTGCAAATATTTAAAAAGGAAACATTCTTATCCCATATGACTCAATGCAAAAGAAAACCACCATCTACGACCTCCATCCGATAATTTTTTATTTCGCCGTTATCTGTTAATGGCGTAAAACAACTATATAGTGAAGATTTTGTACCCTTCCTTCTTCATTGAATAATGATAAAGGATAAGGCGCAAGCTCATAAGTAATATTATCTTTTAAATCCTTTTCTGTTTCCTTCGAAATGCACATTCGTTGGAACAGAAGAAGTGGATCGATGGGAGTTAGTGTTTCATCAATTTTGATGCTACTACTGGCGGTACTTATTGGAAGAACACGATCATTTCGATTTCGCCTAAACTTTACCGACTCTATGGGATGACCAACTATTCGAGAGATCATGTTAACGCCTGTTTCGTATGAAAGATGACAATTAGCGGAACATGCAACGATACCTGTGCTAACACCGTACTACAGTGAAAAAATCCATTCTTATTCATTTGCACTTTTTCGAGCTCCGATGTTTTCTGATTTTAATGGTTTTTTTCGTTTTTTCGTGGCACGCTAAGTTTTTTTGTTATTAACAAAAAATGGTTTTTACTTTTGTTTGATATAATCGAATATTCGAAAAATATTCGATCATCCTTACTAATATTATAAATGCGAAAGTAACTCTGTCTGTCTGTCTGTCTGTCTGTCTGTCTGTCTGTCTGTCTGTCTGTTACGCTTTCACGCCTAAACCACTAAACCGATTTTGATGAAATTTGCAACAGACATAGTTTAGACCTTGGAGACGGACATAGGCTACATTTTATGGAGAACAAAAGGGTTGAAGGGGGTGAAATGGGGTTCAATAAGTTGTAAGGGGATTTTTTTTCTATTGTATAAAAAGTAACTGACTGACAGACAACGCACAACCTAAACCGCTAGAGCTAAAGGGCTGAAATTTTGACTGTGCCTCCCTATAATGGCGTGGACATCCACTAAAAAGCGATTTTTCGAAATTCATCCCCTAAGGGGGTGAAATGGGGTTTATCCAAACCGCTGGAGCTATAGGGCTGAAATTTGGACAGTGCATCCCTATAATGGCGTGGACATCCACTAAGAAGCGATTTTTCGAAATTCATCCCCTAAGGGGGTGAAATGGGGTTTATCCAAACCGCTGGAGCTATAGGGCTGAAATTTTGACAGTGCATCCCTATAATGGCGTGGACATCCACTAAGAAGCGATTTTTCGAAATTCATCCCCTAAGGGGGTGAAATGGGGTTTACCCAAACCGCTGGAGGTATAGGGCTAACAGTGCATCCCTATAATGACGTTTACATCCACTAAAAAGCGATTTTTCGAAATTCATCCCCTAAGGGGGTGAAATGGGGTTTATCCAAACCGTTGGAGCTATAGGGCTGAAATTTTGACAGTGCATCCCTATAATGGCGTGGACATCCACTAAGAAGCGATTTTTCGAAATTCATCCCCTAAGGGGGTGAAATGGGGTTTATCCAAACCGCTGGAGCTATAGGGCTGAAATTTTGACAGTGCATCCCTATACTGACGTTTACATCCACTAAGAAGCGATTTTTCGAAATTCATCCCCTAAGGGGGTGAAATGGGGTTTACCCAAACCGCTGGAGGTATAGGGCTGAAATTTTGACAGTGCATCCCTATAATGACGTTTACATCCACTAAAAAGCGATTTTTCTAAATTCATCCCCTAAGGGGGTGAAATGGGGTTTATCCAAACCGCTGGAGCTATAGGGCTGAAATTTGGACAGTGCATCCCTATAATGGCGTGGACATCCACTAAGAAGCGATTTTTCGAAATTCATCCCCTAAGGGGGTGAAATGGGGTTTACCCAAACCGTTGAAGCTATAGGGCTGAAATTTTGACAGTGCATCCCTATACTGACGTTTACATCCACTAAAAAGCGATTTTTCGAAATTCATTCCCTAAGGGGGTGAAATGGGGTTTATCCAAACCGTTGGAGCTATAGGGCTGAAATTTTGACAGTGCATCCCTATAATGGCGTGGACATCCACTAAGAAGCGATTTTTCGAAATTCATCCCCTAAGGGGGTGAAATGGGGTTTACCCAAACCGCTGGAGGTATAGGGCTGAAATTTTGACAGTGCATCCCTATAATGACGTTTACATCCACTAAAAAGCGATTTTTCTAAATTCATCCCCTAAGGGGGTGAAATGGGGTTTATCCAAACCGCTGGAGCTATAGGGCTGAAATTTGGACAGTGCATCCCTATAATGGCGTGGACATCCACTAAGAAGCGATTTTTCGAAATTCATCCCCTAAGGGGGTGAAATGGGGTTTATCCAAACCGCTGGAGCTATAGGGCTGAAATTTTGACAGTGCATCCCTATACTGACGTTTACATCCACTAAAAAGCGATTTTTCGAAATTCATTCCCTAAGGGGGTGAAATGGGGTTTATCCAAACCGTTGGAGCTATAGGGCTGAAATTTTGACAGTGCATCCCTATAATGGCGTGGACATCCACTAAGAAGCGATTTTTCGAAATTCATCCCCTAAGGGGGTGAAATGGGGTTTACCCAAACCGCTGGAGGTATAGGGCTGAAATTTTGACAGTGCATCCCTATAATGACGTTTACATCCACTAAAAAGCGATTTTTCGAAATTCATCCCCTAAGGGGGTGAAATGGGGTTTATCCAAACCGCTGGAGCTATAGGGTTGAAATTTGGACAGTGCATCCCTATAATGGCGTGGACATCCACTAAAAAGCGATTTTTCTAAATTCATCCCCTAAGGGGGTGAAATGGGGTTTATCCAAATCGTTGAAGCTATAGGGCTGAAATTTTGACAGTGCATCCCTATACTGACGTTTACATCCACTAAAAAGCGATTTTTCGATATTCATTCCCTAAGGGGGTGAAATGGGGTTTATCCAAACCGTTGGAGCTATAGGGCTGAAATTTGGACAGTGCATCCCTATAATGGCGTGGACATCCACTAAGAAGCGATTTTTCGAAATTCATCCCCTAAGGGGGTGAAATGGGGTTTATCCAAACCGTTGAAGCTATAGGGCTGAAATTTTGACAGTGCATCCCTATACTGACGTTTACATCCACTAAAAAGCGATTTTTCGAAATTCATTCCCTAAGGGGGTGAAATGGGGTTTATCCAAACCGTTGGAGCTATAGGGCTGAAATTTTGACAGTGCATCCTTATAATGGCGTGGACATCCACTAAGAAGCGATTTTTCGAAATTCATCCCCTAAGGGGGTGAAATGGGGTTTACCCAAACCGCTGGAGGTATAGGGCTGAAATTTTGACAGTGCATCCCTATAATGACGTTTACATCCACTAAAAAGCGATTTTTCTAAATTCATCCCCTAAGGGGGTGAAATGGGGTTTATCCAAACCGCTGGAGCTATAGGGCTGAAATTTGGACAGTGCATCCCTATAATGGCGTGGACATCCACTAAGAAGCGATTTTTCGAAATTCATCCCCTAAGGGGGTGAAATGGGGTTTACCCAAACCGCTTTAGCTATAGGGCTGAAATTTTGACAGTGCATCCCTATACTGACGTTTACATCCACTAAAAAGCGATTTTTCGAAATTCATTCCCTAAGGGGGTGAAATGGGGTTTATCCAAACCGTTGGAGCTATAGGGCTGAAATTTTGACAGTGCATCTCTATAATGGCGTGGACATCCACTATAGAGCAATTTTTCGAAATTCATCCCCTAAGGGGGTGAAATGGGGTTTATCCAAACCGCTGGAGCTATAGAGTTGAAATTTTAACAGTGCATCCCTATAATGACGTGGACATCCACCAAAAGAGCGATTTTTCGAAATTCATCCCCTAAAGGTGTGAAATGGGGTTTTTACAAACCCCTAAAGCTATAGGGCTGAAATTTTGACAGTGCATCCCTATAATGACGTTTACATCCACTAAAGAGCGATTTTTCGAAATTCATCCCCTAAGGGTGTGAAATGGGGTTTTTACAAACCGCTAAAGCTATAGGGCTGAAATTTGGACAGTGCATCCCTATAATGGAGTGGACATCCACTAAGAAGCGATTTTTCGAAATTCATCCCCTAGGGGGGAAAAGGGGTTTACCCAAACCGCTGGAGCTATAGGGCTGAAATTTTGATAGTGCATCCCTATAATGGCGTGGACATCCGCTATAAGGCGATTTTTTGAAATTTATCCCCTAAGGGGGTGAAATGGGGTTTCCAAACCGCTGGAGCTATAGGGCTGAAATTTTGACAGTGCATCCCCTTAATGACGTGGACATCCACTAAGAAGCGATTTTTCGAAATTCATCCCCTAATAGGGTGAAATGGGGTTAACCCACACCGCTGAAGCTGCAGGGCTCTAACTTTGACCGTGCATCACTATAATGACGTGGGCATCCACTTTGGGGCGATTGAAATTTATCCCCTAAGGGGGTTAAATGGGGTTAAGCCAAACCGCTGGAGCTAAACGGACATTTACTAAGAAGCGATTTTCGAAATTCATCCGCTAAAGGGGTAAAATTTGGTTTATCAAACTACTGGAACTACAGGGTTGAAATTTGGACAGTGCATCCCTGTAATGACATGGACATCCACTAAGAGGCGATTACTCGAAATTCATCCCCTAAGGGGATGAAATGGGGTTAACCCAAACCTCTGAAGCTGAAGGGCTGAAATTTTGACAGTGCATCCCTATAATCACGTAGAAATGAATGACTCGAAATTCACTTTATTTAATATTCATTTGTGATTGCTTCATAATTTCTTACATCCACGTAAATAGGCGAACAAACTTAACGAACGTTCGTCAAACCCTAAAATGTCACTTTTCTTGATGACATATACATGCCAATCTACTTTAAAACTTGCAGATTTGTTGAGGAGAGGTGATATTCGCAGCAATTTGTTTACCATATTTATTAAAAAAATGCACTATAATAAACCCTTTTTAGGGATAATAACAGCTGACTTTTTTGTTGGTTTTTTTAAGGAAAACATTGCACATAATAAACAGTTTTTAAAGGCGTTGCAAGGCACGCGGGTTTTATGCTAGTATCAAATAAAAGAAAAAACCATTTTTTGTTAATAACAAAAAAACTTAGCGTGCCACGAAAAATCGAAAAAAACCATTAAAATCAGAAAACATCGGAGCTCGAAAAAGTGCAAATGAATAAGAATGGATTTTTTCACTGTAGTACGGTGTAATAGATAGTAACACTGGATTTTTTAAAAAAGGATCGTGCTGAGCAAACCAGTTATCTAATTTTACGACGTCAGCATTATCACGAGTTACTCGAGCGGATCGAGAATCAAGAAAGTGCAGAATCAGAAAACCCACGACCTTGGGTAAGACCTCCCGAAGTTTTCATTGATCGCATCATTGTTTGTTCGATGGTCATATCTGACATAATTCCTGACCAGAATTTATCAGTTCGTCGAATGGTGAAGTAACCTTTCGTGGTAAACTTTTCAAACTCATCTCGTGGCATTTTTTCGTGCAAGACAGCCATATCTTGAAGGTATAATTGAGAAGCTTTTGCGTACAGAAAGTGGCCACTTGCGTGGAAATAAGGCAACATTTTTTGAATTACATCTAAGTGCAAATTCCAATTACCAGATCGCTCGGCTTCGATAAATTGCTTCTCTAACGTAATCACACGGAAATATTGAATCCAGAGTTTTGCCGTGGGACCTCTTTTTTCAATTTCTTTCAATTGTTCATCGAATCTCATATAAGCTTGTTGCACATCAATATCTATCTCTGCCTGAAGAACGGCAGACCTATCAAAATTATTAACGGCGAGATCCATTGCGTCACGTTCACAATCAGTGAATTCGGTACAATCCAACATTTTTTTAGCTATCGCCAAATGAGTAAGGAAGTGAGCTCTTATTGCTCTGGAATATGCATGGCCGACCATTATCTTTTCAACGCTATTGGAAGCGTATACAATTTTAAATGCATCTTCTAGACCACTGCCAGCCATAATGTAGCCGACAGAGCCCAAGAATGACATAAGTAAATGAAAACCCCCTAAACGAAGAGTAATATTGTGAACAGGAGATGTTATATCGGAATAACGCACAATATCGCGAGCTTTCATGTATAAAGGCAAATCAAAAGTAACAATACAGGAGGATTGTTTCACAACTTTACACTTCTCAATTGCAAATAGAAGAGCTGTATAAATTGTGTCATAATCTGAGGGCGGCGCATTAATGAACGGAAGGCTGATAATCTTACTAGTAACAAAATGTTTGTTGGCGGTAGCTTCTTCCATGAAACCATTCCAGCCTGGAATATTTGGAGTGCAAGACCATTTAGCATACAACCACAAAAAATCACTAATCATCGGCAAAACATTAGGGTTAATATGGCGAATGCCGTCTAAGTTTTCTATGAGCAATGGCTCCTGTATACATGAAGTTTGTTTTCCATATGATGCGAGGGGAACCATTCCGAAGGATCCAATAACTGTTGCTGGAGGTTTTTTAGAAACACGAGGAATAACTTTATCAGGAGCTATTGCGTTAAAAGGAGTTACACAATGAATTCCACCCATCGCATGAAATGTTCCATGACCATCGAGAGTATTAATGTTGAAGTCCGCATTATCGAATACGAACTGAGAGAATGCATGTGGCAAAATTGGAGGTTGCTGGCGTTGTATGCACGAAGACTGGAAAACCGAAATTTCGAAATATGACGAAGAAAATCCTAACGTGGATAATACATCAATCAGATGCCTAGAAGCAAATTTTTTATATAAGAATGACCCAACACCCAGTAGCAATGCAGAAAAAAATGAACGAGGCCTAACCGCTGCTATTATTGCGTGGGCAATAGCAGTGCATTTTTTCTTCCACTTTTGAGAAGAACCCCGTTTTGAATGGTTGAAAATATGAGAGAGAAAAACATGAAGAGATTGAGGCACTACCGTATCAACATCTTTCATGAAATCATCTGAAGGAGGGTATGTTTCAACATCATAGTATTGCGAACGTATATCTTCTAAGACAATTGCAGCTGCTTCACGAACTACACGCAATTTTTCTTCCTCTCTATTCGATTTTCTAGCTTCGTACCAAGCAGGAGACAAAATTTTATAGCCGGTATCTCGAAAGCAAATGAACGCATCATGGCCAGGACACTCAAAAATACATACTTCATCGCCGTATCTGAGTTTCAAATGATGCTTAAACATTTTCCTTGTCGATTAACGCGAGCAACTCAGAAACTCTAAATTGACATTCCTCACTGCTCGATATAAAACTACTAATAATTTGAATCACCTCGGACATTTCTTTATTAGGACGACCCCTTTTTCCCCCTGTAGATGGTGTGGTTTTCAAATCTCGCATACAGGAATGATGATACCTAGCACCTGTAGCTTTGGCATCAGAAACATTTGCAATACGTTGCACAATGTCCAAACTTCTTTTATCTTTCCGATTCTGTAAAACAGTAATCACATTTCTCTTTATCAAGGAAAACTGTTTTACAGTATGAACAGGGTGTCGTTGCGTAATTCCCAATTTATTTTTTGTCATTTCAAAATTTTCTGCAAATGTTTTGCAACAAATAAAACATTTCATTGGAAAATCAAAACCTGAATCCTCCGGCGTTTCCAGTGGCAAAGAATCCTCCGATGAAGTAGAGGGCTTTTCCAGGTTTCTTTTAACAACTCTGGCGACAATCCTCGAATCAGCGTAACTCTTTTGGCATGTTCGATGTACTCTAAAAGGAAAGTATGAAAACCATAATAGAAGTAGTTTATTTGAACATATATTATTGTTTCTTGTGTTTAATACAATGTTACGTATTGAGGAGAAAATGTTGCTATCTCCATAGCTTTAATTTAGTTTGTACTTTGTCAATTACCTTATGGACTCCAAACCATGTAAGAAACGCTCATGGTGTTTTTCGCCCCTCACCACACTAGCTGACAAAAGGGAGTTAATACCTCTCTTTTTTACTTCCACAACACCGTCACCTAAATTTTTGTTACAAATAAAACAAACGCTCATTTTTTTAAATATATTTCCGCTTCTAAATGTAGCACGAAACTGAAAATTCTTCCCAAGCGTGACACCTAACCCCCCCTACCAGGAGGGCAGTTTAAAAGAGAAATTTCCTAATTATTTGTATGAAAATTAATGTGTATCTATATGAAACATTCGGCGCTGAATTGCGGCTAAACTATAAATGCTAGAAAAAAATGTTTAAAGTAAAATTTCTACGGAATTTTATAACAAACAAATTTGTTGGTATAACTTGTCTTCGTAAATAAATATTCGACTAGATATTTGCAAAAAACCATTTTTAATAAACTTTTGAGGTGTAATAAATCCATAAATATCAACTTTATAGAAAAAAGTAAAGGCAACAAATGTGGGCAATGATGAGCTCAACACACGATATAATCAGTTTGGAAATGAAACGGGGAAATTGTGTATTTAGGAATTTTTTTTTAATTTACTTTTTGCGACATTTAAAGCGCTATAACTCGTGAAATATTAGCCCTATGTAAAAATGATAAAAGCAAAAATTATAGATAATCGTGTGTTCTATAAGTCTTAGCAAGGACTTTTTTATGGCGGGCTAACCGTTAACGAAATATAGTGCAAAGAAAGTGATATATAAAGTTTGAAGCACTATAACTCCGAACATATTGACTTTACAAAAAAAATTTCTGAACAAAAAAGTTAAATCACTTAATTATCTACAAAAAAGATTATATACATTTTTGTCGTAAAATGCATAGTTTCTGAGATATAGAATTAAACGCGTTTCCCTTTATTGTAAGTGAAGCATAAGGGTGGGGATGACGCCATTTTGAATTTAAGCTCATAAAAATATGTCAAAACATTTCGTAAAAAAAAATCGCGTGCGGTATTTTTTGCATTACGAAGGCCTTTTTTTCGACCTATTTACTGGACTATAAGCATAAGTTTGGTTTTTCGTGGTCCTAGGAAGATTCGTAGCGTTTATTGTGTGCTGTTTGTGGGTGAGGAGTTTTACTGGATGGAAGGCAATTTCTCTCACTCGTAGTGTAATATCTTAGACGCGCCAAGTGTTTAACTTGTAAAAAGTGGCAAAATATTGTATTTTAGCATTTTGTCCTCCAAGTGCATTACTGGTGATAAGTTAGTAAGTGATCCGAGTGAGTAAATTGAATGAAATTGATAAGGTGATCAGTTTTGTTTACATTCATGGTGGTTTTTTCGTGTTAATTTAGGGAAAAAATGTTGGATTTATGTGGTAATGAAATTAAAAGTGAATTTAAAATGGTTAAAAATTATTACGGAATAGTTATTAAAACATAAGTGCAAGTCCCACCACACAACATGAATAACAATAACTTTTGAACTTTTTCCTACACATTTTTCTGCTTTAATATTTTTAATAGTATATTCTGTAACAAGTTTGGAATGATGCATATTCCGCACAAGTGTAAGTTTGCCATCCGAGCCGAAGGCGAGGGTGGCGGCCCACGAGTGCGGAATATGCCATTCAAAACGTGTTGCAGACTATACTTTTTCTACGCCTCTAAAATAGATTTTATTATTATTTTGTAAACAAAAACGTACCTACCTAATGTAAAGCTATTGTCAAAAATATAAATGCATAAAGCACAGCAAGAAAATGACAGTTAAGAATCAATGGCATTTACTGGTAAACAGCACCAATATCAGTTGAACGGATAAAGGCGCAACCTATTCCTAATTAAATAATTTGACAATAGATGCCGCCGAAAAGTTATTCAAAAAATGCTTTTATGTTCTGTAATTTAATAATTGAATTGTTTATTTAAAGCAAAAATGGTCTAGCGGAACATCTTTGATTGTTTATTATTGAAATATTTCTTTTTTTTCCTTTAATTTATTAATTAATAAATAAAAAGAATAACACCATCATATTCTTGGCTTTTGAGCAACAGATGTCGCCCCTAGTAGTCATTCCATAACAAGTGATGGAATGAATATTCCACACGGGTGCGGAATGCCCGCAATTCCGTGTCTAAAAGCAATATCAGAATACTCGTATTCTACAAGAGGCGTAGAAAAAAATTATTCTTTAACAAGCTTTAATCACTTTAAATTCACTTTTAACTCAAACACCACACAAATTCAACATTTTTGCCCTAAAAAAAACTCGACAAAACTGCAGCGAATGTAAACAAAATTGGTCACCTCCACAATTAAACCGTTAAAACATATTGGTTCACTCAATTTTTTGAAATTGTTTTAATTTAATCACTGAAACACTTATCACTGGTAATCCAGGTGCAGAAAAAAGTGATAAAATACAATACTTTACAACGTTTTATTGCAAAAATAAACTTAAAAACTTGGCTCCACTATGTTATTACACGAGAAATGTCATCCATTCAAGCAAATGTAGGATCGGCACCGGCTGCTTCCAGGCCTATAGCTACGATGGGTTTGCTGGAGGCCCTATCAGAACCTCAAATATGCAGCGTACTGGAAATTTAAGACATGATATGAACATGCAGCACGCTGCTTTGCTTGTCCTTTTACCACCCTCAGCCAATTGAAATACTTTTGATTGCAGCGTGCTGTATTCTCATCTCATGCTCTAATTTGCTGCACGCTGCCAATTTTGATGTTCTGATACGGCCTGCGGACTATATAGGCGAAGGGGTAGAGGCTATGGAAGGCAAGCATTGCAACTCCAATCCTTTAGCTATTAAGTTTATTATTATATGGGCATATGAAAATTCGTAGCCAAAGTCCGTTCACGATGTCCATGGGTGAGGAGGTTTTTACCCAGAGGCTATGGAGGGAAATAAATTACATATCCTAGTTTTCAGCTAAAGCCGGAACTAAACGATGCTATGAGCACTTTCCAACGTTGGACGTTTGATGGTAAAACGCATTGTGTGGCCGCTACTCGAACTACGAATGTCCAATGTCAAGCGTCCAACGATGGTGTTTGGACAGGTTCGGAGTGTTGTCAGTCAAACGTTGGAAGCGTTGATGCTGTATTTGTCGATACATTAATGTCCTTAGTATGAAACTCTTCGTATCATATTTCAATTACCCTAACTCACTCAATTTAATTCAGTAACAACTAAAAGAAGAAGCTAGGGAAGTGAACAGAATTTGGAAGTGACGTTTATTTCAGTAGTGGCAAAGGAAGTAGAATGAATCTACCCAAGGTCGATGAACCCACAGGTGAGTAACGAGAGCATACCGGCAAAATGAATCTACGCAACGCCTGGAATTCCTCATTGTGACAGAGGACACAGACGATGGACGCAAACTGCTGCACTGTAACCTACAGCTAAAGGCACGGCTAAGAGCAACGAATGTCTTAGACTATAATGGTACGATCGTTTGACCTACTGACTAAAGTGGAGGAGAAGCTAAATTTCTCAATCAGGTAAATAAATGCTGATCCAGGTTGCGACGCATATTAAGCTTAACATTCATTACGTTTTGGTAGAAAATTAGCCAGTCTTAAGAGAATTTCATGAGGCATCTTAAGCCCATCTTAAGATAATTGTAATTAGGCCTAATGACCCAACTAGTTGGTGATTTAGTTAGGATTAGAATACGGTATAACCGACAGCCTTGAGCGTGTCGGCATCATAATGCTTGCACCTTCCAACGCACGAAAATAGAAAGAATCCAATAAAATATTTGTGTACAAATTAAAAATTAGTCTTAAAATCACGCCAAAGAAGTATAACTTCTAATGCGTGTACATAAGTACACACACCCACTTTTTTTATTTTATCATTAACTAGAACAATTGGAATATTCATATCACCATTTAAATTGTAGAAAAAATCCATTAAACCTCCCATTTGAAGACTTTTGTCAATTATAAAAACAAAATTATCAAAATTATACTTTTTATGTATATTTTTCGTTAATTTATTAATTTGATTAAAATTGTGATTATCAGTTGAATAATTTAAAAGTATTTTACTATATCCAAAGCAAAATAATAATGTGAATAGAAAAATTCTCAGAAAGAACATCGTTCATTGAGTGTTAATGGCAAAACTTTTGTAAAAATACAATCTCAGATGTTTATAAGAAAACTAGCTTTATCAATTTATTTTTCATACATAATCTGTCAATTTGTCAATTTACAATTATCTGACACAATAATAGCCTTCGCGAGTCCTTTGAGAATAGTTAATAAAATGTTTTATTAAGGTAGATTGAAATCGGTAAAAAAGTTATGAGCAGAAAATACCGAATAGTAGGTTAAATTTCTAACTAAATCAAATATCAAAGAAGTGGAGTAACTAATTCTATTAATTTTATTTTATCTTGATGGTATATGTATGTAGGTAAAATCGGGGTTTGAGGGTAAGTCGACCTAATAGGCTGTCCAAACCATACAATTTTTTTACCGATAGATTTTTAACTTTTTTTTATGTGGCCGAAAGTCAAAAAACAAAGTTTCAAGTAAGGGTTTTTTTTCGGTTGGGTTGGCTAAAGCGATACCCCGAAATGCTGAAACTAGCTTTAGTAGCGTCCTTTTGCCCTAATATAGGCAGAAATCTCGGTCGAAACGTGATCTTCCTTCTAGCAGTACGCCGGAATAACGTGTTTAAGGAACAGCTGCTCGTATTTCAATTTCACCTGGAATCTTTGCAAAACAACAGATTGAGATGAAATAAAATGGAATCAACTTGAAAAGGTCAGGACATTAGTAAACAAAATTTTAGAATACTGATTGGTAATATGAAAAATTATTATAAAAGGATTTATAACTCCATTTTTACTTTATAAAAATAACAAGCAAAATGCAGTATTTAAGAAAAAAGTTCACTTTTCCCATATATTCCCGTAATCTAACCTATAAGAGGTTACACATAGATAAATGTATTACCTTTAAAATAAAATGAAATTCATCTGCCCCAAGCTGCATTAATGATTTATGCATTTTTTGTTTTTATAGCATGTTAGTATGATGTTAGTTATAAAAAGTATGATATTTTTCATAAAGCGGTGATCAATAAGGAATGGTGTGGTGGATTTTCTGACTTTTGGCCAGAGTTTTCGGACTTGGCCTCACTGTGCGGCTTGTCGTTCAACACATGGTGCAATATCTAGTAGTAATCTTTCCCTGAAAATAGGAAAGGATAGGAAAGGTGTTATAATATGAGCGCGTCCATTTTTTAGCAGCCGAGTGAGTCACAACCGTCAGGGTCAGCGAGAGATAGTTTTGTTGTAGTGTTATGTCTCCTGAAACAAATGAACCAGGTAAACAAGGACGTGCACAGACCGCTAGAAACAAAAGATAGTAGATGAAAAAAGCGGGAACAAACCTTTGGCCGTTTCATTTCAACTTCACAGTCTATAACAAGCCGAAAGCGCGACCCAAGAAACCACAACTATTCATAATGAAATCATATTTTAATCACGGCGTGAAGGTTCAAATAAGTCTTTCAAAAGAGTGAAAATCATTTAAGATAATGACTGTGAAATCCTTTGATGAAAATAAAAGGAAATAACATGACACGTTCAATTCGATATCATTTAGGGACAGGGCCGCCTTTAAGTATTTTGGCTCCCCGTGCGAGATATTTTTATGCGCCCTTAACTATTCAGACAAATAAATATACAATAACACGAGTAAAAATAAAAGATGACCTTATAGCGGCCGAACACTGGCCGCTTGGGAGCACATACGAGCTCACGACAGCCAAAATTAAGCAAAAGTTTAAGTGACCGAGAACTGAGCTGCTCACACGGACATACGACGGGAAATTATAACCAAAAAAATAATCTGAACCGAATGTATTATTGGGGGGACGTAGACTAGTCATGCTTCAACATGTAGTAAGACTGACTTTACTACATACACGCACACTGAAAATTGGTTACTGCACTAAAATTTCTTGTCTTTACAAGGGCCATCAATGTGTGTGTGTCTGTCATTTTTCGATTGACAGATTGAGTTTTGTAATCTTTATTAATGATTATTTACGTCTTTGCTTAGACAAAATATTTAAATAGTTAATTAATAATTAAAACGAAGTTGAATAAGAAGAGACGTAACTAAATTAATAACAATAACGCATTGAGATAATAAAATAAGTTCTCCGTGCCTTTTTGTGGAAGTTTTGGTATTTTTGTTAGTGATTTCCGAAAATAATTATAGCTTAGTAAACTAATTTTTAGTTACAAAATGGATCTAGAGCAAACAGGAGCCGTTTTTCATTTGCTGACAGCATCAATAATGGATCTTTGGGCAGCCGCGGATGCCATAAGTAAACAAAATAATTAAGCACGCAGAAAAAGATGCTGGATAAAAAAATGGAGGGCAACAAGGGCAGATTCCGGAAATATTCAATTGTTATTAAGTGAATATAAATTAGCATTTGATGGAGATAGATTCAAGTCATATTTAAGGATGGACGAAGTTTGTTTTCTTAGGCTTTTATCACTTGTTGAGACAGACATTACAATGCAAAATACTAAATTACGAGCTAGCATACCAGCTAAGGAAAAGCTAGCTATGGTTTTAAGGTTTCTGGCAACAGGAGAAACTTTCAAGGAACTAGATGAAAACACTAAATTATCGGAAAATTATATTGGAAGAGCCGTAATAGAAGTGTGTGAGTCCATTTACAAAAATTACAAAGATGAGTTTTTAAAGGTACCTATGTTATAACATTATATGTAGGTATAATATTTAACCGGTCATTATAATGACTAATTTAGTTTCCAAACAGAAAAAGCGAGTGGGTGCAAATTGCAAAGGAATTTCAATGGCGTTGGCAGTTTCCACTGTGCCTCGGAGCTATAGACGGGAAACATATTGCATTTAAACCGCGAAAACACAATTCCCAAATATTTTATAATTATAAAGGGCTTAAGAGTATTGTTCTTCTAGCTGTTGCTGACGCTTTTGCAAAATTCATATTTATTGATGTCGGTTGCAACGGCAGAATTAGTGACGGAGGAGTTCTCAACAGATCCAAGATTTTTTAATTGTAAACAGTACATGGTATGTTGAAAAAACCGCCCATTGCGAAAATAACAGTCAAAATAATGCCGAAGCTTCAGCTTCAAATAACCAATCCACACATGATATAGCAACAGGACGAAATGAAGAAGTGCGAACGTCTTTTAAGGAATATTTTTCAAACGGAGGGAAAATTTAAAACAAAATGTTATTCAATTACAACATAAATTTTTAATTCCTTTTTGATTTATAAAATCTAAAAAAGCTTATCTTCTAAATATAATATTATTTTAATGTAAAACATAATTCGTTTTCTTCATTCTTTTAATAAATAAAATAAATAAATTCATTTGGTTTTTTTTTAAGACACTTATTCCTCTTCAAAAAGATTTGCGATAGCCATTGGCAAAATATCCGGGCTCTCCATGAGATGAGAATTGGCTGCCTTCACCACTTGCACCTTTTGCACGTTGATTTTTGCATTGCCTTTCCACTGCCTGTCCAATTGCTTGTACTCCAAGTAAGACCCTGGTGAAGAGGATCTCGAATTTGAGTTGGGCGTGCCCATAATGAAACTAATCGGCGTTGATGAAGCAGGTAGTTTTTCCCTCCAGTCAAGAGATGCATCTTGCTGTGACTTCTTTAAAATTTTTAAATTTTCTTTCTCTTTGGCTTTATTTACTAGCTGCAAAATGTCGATTTTCAATTCGTCGAACGTTTCTACCAGTTTTAAAGACTTTAATTCGGCAGCTAAAAATTCTCCGAATTTATCTTCTCTGCTTTTAACGTTCTGGTTATTTAAAAACCTGTCTACCAAATTTAACGATTTTTCTGCTCACGACGCAACTCCTGAGCCTCTTTATTATGTTTGGGTTTTTTCTGGAACAAATACATACATATGTATAATATAATTTGTTTTATAAAGTTCAACTTAAAACGACTTACCGAGACTTGTACTTCTATAGCTTCTTCAGCTTCTTCTGTTTCGTCTGGTTCTTCTGGAACACCGGATGCATTTCCATTATAATCTTCCTGTAACAAAAAAAAAGTAGTAGTAAGTAAAATGTTGTTTAACTCCTGTCCAAATTTAAAATAATACTATTTACCTCCAAAAAATCAATATTAGTTATTCCTATTTTTTCATCCTTCAAATAAAATAAGAATTCTAATTCTTTAAAGCACCATAACTTTGGTGTGTATATATCCGCTCTTTTGTTTCTTTTTAAGTAGTCTGCGTGCTTAACATCATACAAACATTTGCATTGTTGGTATACATTTATTAATGTTCGCGTTTGGTCTTTTGTCCAATTATCTGCCATTATTTAAAACAAAAAAAAAATCTAATTTCTTTAGTTCTTGATAAGTTAAAAGTCACTTTTTTCACTTTTTTAACTCACTTCTCAAAACTTGTTAACACTTCGAACAACCGAATACGAATGATACATCAGAGTTAAAAATCTGAGACAAAAAAGAAGAAGAAAAGAGATAGGGAGAAGCGCATATTGAATGTGTTAGTTTTCACGCAAAAATTTTTGGTTGAAAATTATTGGTTTGGTTACTGCACTTCCCTATTTTCTTTCTACCCCTCTCTTCATGAAAATCGGTTTTACTACCAGCGAGCAATAATAATAAGAGTGATGAGCTAGAACAAATTTTCCAAAATGTTTCATTGTCCTTGAGATCAGCTGATAAAAATTTCAATGCGAGTGAAAAAGGCAAAATATCACAGAAGTAATATCTATGATTAAAGGAGGCAGCATTACTTTCACACTACACGCAATGTGTATGAAAGAAAGATAAAAAATGAAGGGGAAGTACGAGTGAACAATAAGGGACAATAAAAGTGTAATCAAGTAACGCGAGTGCTGTACCAACACGAAATTTAATCGCATACATACTCAAATTCTATACCGCCACGTGCTCTGTTCCCACTTATTTGAATGTAAACATTGCCATACGAAGGAGAATCAAGGAAAATTTCTGTTTCGTTCATACTCTTGTGCTTTTTGCATAGAACATATCTGCATCGCGTGTGTGTTAATATTTTTTTTGAATTTTTCCTTAATGTTATTGCTTATTTCTTCTTTCATATGTTTAACTCTTTTACTTGTCCTTGAGCTCTACCTAATCACTCTTGTTATTATTGCTCGCTGTTACTACATAGTAAGCGTGACTAGTCTACGTTACCCCAATAGTTGCAAGTTTGATCTGAAGGATAGATTAGAAAGGATAGGTTAGGAGTTTGGATTGTGTATGAGTAGATGTCGATGAACCTTGCGTTTGAGCTCTGAGATGTTACATATGAGCTCGGAAACAGCGAATACGGAAGACAGTTCCACGATCTAATTGTTTTATTTATAAACGAACTACTAAACCGTAATGGGGGTGAAAAGGAGGGCTGCAGGATGAAGTGGTGATCCGAGTTGGCTACTTTTGTGTTGCCGTGTCGGCAAGAGGTTTTTGATTTCGTGGAGCAGTCGCTATTGTAATAGCGGTAAAAATTTCTGAGCGCTTAAAACATCGTCTAGGAGCTTCTTCTTTCTTCTTTAATTGGTTAGCTGGCAGTCCGAGCGGGACGTTCCTGTAACGGATACGCTTTTGTCGGTGCCGCTTTAAAAAATACGGTTTCTTGCCTAGTTTCTTCAGTTTCTTGCCTAGTTTCTTCGGTTTCCCGATTCTGGTGGATTCGGCAGGCCGACCACCCTCTCCTTTCACACCCTGGGCTTGGGACGAAACGACGGCGGAGTTCGATGGGGGAGCAAAGATATACAAGTATTCAAAGCGGGGCCAAATGTAGGACTTGTAGATTGTAGCCAAGACAGCTGGATAAAGGAGAAACTTACATCTCTTAAGGAAGCCGAGGCATTGATACGCTTGTTTTGTGACTTGGAGTATGTAATTATTCCATAGCAAATCGTTGGATAAAGTCACGCCGAGGATGTTAGGAGATGGGAGAGTTATTATATTAGCCTCACCCACTGAAATGGAGGGAAGGTTGGTGCAGGTTTTGGTGGATAATAAGCACGAATCGTGCGCAACTCAAGAAAGAGCTTTTAAAGAGTTGGACCCAAGTTCACATGCATCATACACAAAAACGGTTTGAGTTGAGATCTGAGTGAGTGTAATATTTACCCGAGCATTACCAAACATTTTTCATTTTAAATGCAGACTAAAAAATTACAGGTCACAAGAAGGTGTCAATTAGCTACATACTACGGCCCGCGAAAAAAATGTACTTAATATTTATTTTGGCCCACGTTATAAAAAGGTTGACTACCCTTGGACTATAATGTGTTGTTCATAGATTTGTCCAACTGCATGTCGGAAGCTATTTTGTCTGCCTTCTCTAACTATAACTACAACGAAAGTTTAGTGATATCATTTCATTATACGAGAATGTTTCACGCATTAAAAGGTACCTACGAGAATTTCTTCTTACATGTTCAATAAAAAATAAAACAACTGAAAATGAACTTCTTTATTTCTTCAAACATGCTTTAATAATTCGAGTTACATTGTTCTTTACCAAAAAAATTTCTGCCACAAAACATAAAATTGCAAAAGTATTTCCAAAAAGGTATGCGATATAAATTTGCGTTAAATGAGTCAAACTTATTATCTCAAATGGTTTCACCTCATCTCGATATATTTTAAAAAGACCTGCTTTCCATCCATCCTGGAAGGCAAGACGATCGGAGACACTAAAGTACCCAATATCCTGGAGCCTCATGAGATGATAGCTTAGGGCCTCCAATAGTGGAGAATTCGCTGGAAGCGGAACTCTTACCAGCATCCTTGTGAAGCAAATGCCTGTTTTTCTCAATATTGGTCGAGATAAGACTCTTTGCTGTTCCATTACAACATTTAATGTTGTCTGCGATATTAGGTAAGCAAAGGAATTGTTCAGGCTACCGATATTTTTATACCACAGTTTATCCTCGATTGGAACGACAAGATCCTTTTCACTTTCAGAGAAATTTTCTTGTTTTACAATATCTTTAAACCAACTTTGAGGCAACATTATTTTTAGACCAGTCTTTCGTATATCATCCAATGTGTTGAGCTCTGGCTCATATGTTCTGGTTGTAAGGAAGCTTGACAGAAGAGATAAATACATGTTGGATATGATGAAGCCGATAATAAATGAGAGTCCAATAAATGCTGTCAATGACTTTAGTGGCCGAAATTTTAAATCTGGTATTGGTAAGTACAGAACAGTTCTTAGTATTTGTGTTAGAAGTTCTCCAAATTCGAAATTCTGTCGTATTGCAAGTGATGCCAAGTATCCAAAAGTTGTAGTGCACATAATAAAACACATAACGACCAACCAGGTTGATTTTGTAAACGGTTGAATTATGTACAGATATAGTGGCAAAGGTTTTGCTGATGGTACAATAACGCAACTTTGCCGAAGCGACACTGGATAACATAATGATTATATTCAAGGTGTTTTCGATACTATCTTGATCATGATTTTCAGCTACCTCGTAAATTGCTATGTCTACTAATTTATTCCTTAAGATATTTACCCTTTCGTCAACTGCTTTAAATGAATAGTGATTAGTTTCAAAAGTCACATTCAGTTTTTCAATGAACATTAAAATAGCTCTTGCTAAAGTCCCACCAAGGACCTCTTCGCCATTTTTATCCCTATACGTAAAAATCCTTGGTGGATAAAATTCATAGGCGGCTTTTATCCGGTAGCTTTTCATGTCTTTCGTCTTATCTCTGTACAAGTATGTTTCCGGAGAATTAGTGACGTCTTCTATTCTTAAATCAGGAAACGGGTCGAAAGTGTACAACTTTTTCACTTTCACAATTACAGCAACAACATTTAAGAAATTATTCTCCCAAAACCATTTAAATTTTTCTAACAAATCTTTTTGGTTTATCTGTTCTGTAAAAACTATTAGAATTTTTGTGCTGTGCATTCGATTCACTTTGCCACTTCAAAACTCGTTTTAGTTTCACTTTTAATAAATATAAAGCAGAAAATATTCGTGGTAAAAATATTATTTAACTCAAAATCCACTATCTTACTAATATTATAAACGTGAATGTTTGTATGTATGTTTGTTACTCTTTCACGCAAAAACTACTGAATGGATTTTAATGAAACTTTACCATAATATAGCTCATATATCAGAATAACATATAGGCTATAATTTATAAAAAAATTCAAAATGGCCGTGCCAATATGGCCGACGAATTTGCCAATTGTGTTCCAATTCCAATGAAAATCTTACTAATATTATAAACGTGAATGTTTGTATCTATGTTTGTTACTCTTTCACGCAAAAACTACTGAATGGATTTTAATGAAACTTTACCATAATATAGCTCATATATCAGAATAACATATAGGCTATAATTTATAAAAAAATTCAAAATGGCCGTGCCAATATGGCCGACGAATTTGCCAATTGTGTTCCAATTCCAATGAAAATCGAAATCTGGGGGATTTTCAGGTTGCAAATAACGAATTTATGATCAAAACTTATAAATTCAAAATGGCCGTGCCAATATGGCCGACGAATTTGCCAATTGTGTTCCGATTCCAATGAAAATCGAAATCTGGGGGATTTTAAGGTTGCAAATAACGAATTTATGGTCAAAACTTATAAATTCAAAATGGCCGTGCCAATATGGCCGACGAATTTGCCAATTGTGTTCCGATTACAATAAAAATCGAAATCTGGGGGATTTTAAGGTTGCAAATAACGAATTTATGATCAAAACTTATAAATTCAAAATGGCCGTCCCAATATGGCCGACGAATTTGCCAATTGTGTTCCGATTCCAATGAAAATCGAAATCTGGGGGATTTTAAGGTTGCAAATAACGAATTTATGATCAAAACTTATAAATTCAAAATGGCCGTGCCAATATGGCCGACGAATTTGCCAATTGTGTTCCGATTCCAATGAAAATCGAAATCTGGGGGATTTTAAGGTTGCAAATAACGAATTTATGATCAAAACTTATAAATTCAAAATGGCCGTGCTAATATGGCCGACGAATTTGCCAATTGTGTTCCGATTCCAATGAAAATCGAAATCTGGGGGATTTTAAGGTTGCAAATAACGAATTTATGATCAAAACTTATAAATTCAAAATGGCGGACGAATTTTTCCAATTGTATTCCGATTCCAATGAAAGTGAATATCTAGGGGTTTTTAAGGTTGCAAATAACGAATTTATGATCAAAACTTATAAATTCAAAATGGCGGACGAATTTTTCCAATTGTATTCCGATTCCAATGAAAGTGAATATCTAGGGGTTTTTAAGGTTGCAAATAACGAATTTATGATCAAAACTTATAAATTCAAAATGGCGGACGAATTTTTTCAATTGTATTCCGATTCCAATGAAAGTGAATATCTAGGGGTTTTTAAGGTTGCAAATAACGAATTTATGATCAAAACTTATAAATTCAAAATGGCCGCGCCAATATGGCCGACGAATTTTTCCAATTGTATTCCGATTGCAATGAAAATCGGTATCTGGGGGCTTTTAGGGCAAACAACGAATTTATGATCAAAGCTTATAAATTCAAAATTGCGGGTCCAATATGACGCACGAATTTTCCCAAGCCACATTCCTAAATGTAGTAAACTTCTAAAATTCCCTCTAACCAGTATAGAAACAGTAAAAACGGTAGAAAGAGTCGAAGTTTGCAAATTTGTGCGCCCCTACATTGTCATCACTAGGTTAAACGATGTCATCTATCGCTTCCAAAAATTTCGATCGGAAAAAACGGGACCTGGAGGAAGCTGTGTTCGGAACGAATACTGAGTAAGAAGGGAGCAGTGTAACGGCTAACCGAAAAGAGAAAGTTAAAATTCCAATTCACCGAGAAGTTATATCTTTAGGTTTAGATGCATCTACTTGAATACATAACGCTGTTCTAATTGAATCACCGATAAGATTGGGAAGAGGCAATTTTTTCCAGATTTATTGTTTTTTCATTATACTTTTTTTCCTACCGCGTACAACGCACACATAATTTTTTTTCCGATAGGTGGTGCTCAACCTCGAATTTTAATAAATTTGAAGCATATTTTTTATAGGTAACTCTAAATTCTTTTATGTACCCATAACCATGCTTCATTATAACCATTTCCTATCCCGGAGTATGCCCACATAATTTTTTTTTATTAAAAGGCGTTGCAACGCACGCGGGTTTTTGCTAGTTTTTGTTATAAAAATAGTACCTATGTAAGAACAATTTATTTTGAATGTCCCGAAAGAAATCGCTTAAATTAAATTTTAAACCATTTTCAGCAATTATCAGTGCATTATCGAATTTGTGAATTTTGTGCAAACTGTCAGTTAATCCACATATATCGGATTCTACCAATTTGCTGAAAATTGTAAATTTCAATAGAATCACTACTAAGAAAATGAAAAACATTGCAACTCTGCGCTTGAAAACATTCACATTTAGTGAAACCTGTTTATATAGAGGGATGCGTGAGGTGTAATTAATTGTGAAACATAATGGACGAATATAATAACCAAGTAAATATTATTTTTGTTTTTATTTTATAAAGAAAGAGAATTACAATTCTAAATCGATTAAATTTAAGTGCTTGGTGCCCCTTTCTAAGTAGGTAATCTTGAGTTAATGGAAACCATAGGCAGTAGGGAAACCTTGCCATGGGCTGAAAGGTGACAATAAAACCCCCTCAAAAGTGGACTTTCGGGGTAGAAAACACCTTATTAAGAACCCTAAAATGAGTGCCAATTTTCAGCCTCTACCCAATCATTTCCGCTGTTTCGCTTTTTTACCTGTACTAAAAATAAACACAATAGGTTACTAAGTTCATACGTTTCCTATATATCTAGCAATAATTGAAATCGTTGCTAATATTTTAGCAAACCTTTTCACTTTGTTTCTAGTTATTATAAATGAATTTCCATATTTTTCTAATGATATACTATTTTTCGTATCCTGGTCACTTCAGTTTCTTCTGCTGGTAGCCTAGTATAATTCTATGAAATAAAGTTTTCCAGTTACTTTCGTCTTCCCTTTGCCTAAGAGATATTCAACTTAAACTTTTAACATCCATATTCCCATGAGAGAATTTTTTGTAATTAATTTGTAAATATTAGTAAAAAATTTTACCTCTTTATTAAATAAGTTTCAAAAAAGTAAACTCACAATATTTAATTTTATTTGATTTGCCGAATTTCACCCAATCTCACGTGGGGAGAGTGGGGGTCTCGGCAAATATCACTATTTTTTTTTTTTTCAAGAAAAGGTGTAAAATGTCGAGAAAACTGAGTTAAATTAAGTAAAACATGTTTCTCCACTAAAGACCCCCATTCACTTAAAGGCCGCCGGTTGGCAGTTGGCTTTCAGACCAGGTCGGGCGGAACGGCCCAACGAAGGCCACCGATTACTCAGTCTGACTGAAGGATGATACTTTAGACCGTGGCATGCAGATGCAGCCATGATTCCCTACAGACACGCTTGAAGGTTTTAACCTTGAAGGTTTTAACCTATTAAAATAGAAGTTCAGATCTTCAGGCACGAACTGACGATAAATGCCCAAAAACACATATCGACTTTTGTCAGTTTTCTTGGACTGCAGGCCACATACAGTTGTCGGCCGGTGAGTGTGTGGTGATACTTGGCCTCAAGCCAAAAACGAAAACATTCAATCCACGGCTTGACGACGAGCTGTGTCTAAATGGGTTCTTTAAGATATGGCTAAATCCTAAGCATAAATTTTTACGCGGTTATGCGAACTCCAGAAAGGACCACAGTAGCCAGAAAAATGCGCGACTCGGCGAATGCTACAGCATACGAGGTAAGTACCACTGACGCGCGAAAAGGCTCTTAAAATATAGAACTGCAGGAAGACGCCCGCCCAATTTTAGTTGGATGAGTGTTCACGTGTGTCCACTTCAAGCGGAAAAAACAAGCGCAATGAATAGATAGGGGCAAAGAGCCTAAATGATCAGTTATCTCAAATAACGCCCCACACGCCGTCACTCCGAAATTTTTCAAGGTCAATATCAATATCTATAATAATGTGCGAATTTTTTGTTTCTATTGTTTTGATTTTTAATTCCTTCAATTGTTTAATAAATAATATACTCATTCCACCACTGGCTCTACCACGCGCAGCTTGTTGTTTTTCCGCTAAAGATTAAATATGTTCGTAATTTTGTAAAAAAGGTGGCAATATAAAATTGGTTTCATATATACAGATAATTTCGTTTTTAATCAGATCATTCTTTTGTTCTTTATTGCAATTAAACAATTTATTAAAACCTCCCACATTCCAAAAAAAAAACGAGTGTGCGTAGTACCACACTTTAGAAGTGTTAACTTCTATGGCTAGTCTAAATTTCCAAATCAATCTTTATACAGGACGATAAGGATCAATATATTTTATTTATGAATATTCTGTTAAAGTTTATTTAATTGTTACTTATATGCACTCACTCCAAAATGTGTTGCAATGTTTTGGAAATTAAACTATTTGTCTTAAACTTATCACACAAAAATCAGACGATGGATGACTGGGATACTGTAGTTTTTAGTAAAAATAGTAGATAATATACAGTAATAAATACATAGTACATAGTTAATAGGAAATATGTAGTACATAGTACACAGTACATATCGTCGGGTTGATGCAATAGTCCCGAAACAGGAATTTTTGCTATTTTAAACATTGTGTAAATATGCAAAAAGTCATATTATATTCAGCCAAAGTCACGGATCTAAATTTTAATGGGAATCTACTGGATTCAATTTGAATTTTTTCAGAACATAGTACATAATATGCAGTACATTGTATATAGTACGTAATAGATAATATATAATACACAGTAAATAATATAACATACCAGCAGGGAATGAAAGTACTGGAAAAATTACTTCTACAGAAGCAGTTCAGTACTTCCACCCAGTAAAAAAAGGCATTACATTAATACCGGGATGGCCTACGCTGGGAAGTACTTCTTTTTTCCTTCCATAGAATGGGTTGAAGAAGTACTTACTCCACATTTCAATTAGAAATACTTCCACCCAGTACAAAAAAGACATTACATAACATGGAGATGGCCTAGGCGGGGAAGTACTTCCCTTTTCCCTTCCACAGAATGTGTTTTGAAAGTACTTACATTTATTATTAAACTCATAATACAAAGTTATTAGGGGTATTCACCCAAAAAGGTAAATTTACATTTTCGTATTTGAGTAAATTTACTCGGCCCTGTTAAGTGAACACCCCTAAGTCGAACCATGTAATTCGCCGTGTAATTTACCGCGCAATTCAGGATCTTTTTCTGGCAATATAATTTGTAGACTGTTTTGAAATTTATTTCTATTGCGTGCATTAAAATTTAACTCTGAAGATGCCGAAATGCAGCGAGAAAACAAAATTGATCAGAACTCTTATAAAAACAACGATTGATGATATTCTTATGTTAGAATTATTTGGAAGGAATGGTATCGTTCATTAGACCCTATTATTTTTATCTGTGTTCGATTATAATCCTTCTTGTTTTAGAGAATAATTCACAAGAAAAGAAAGAGGAAATACTATATCACTTTACTTTGAGGATGTTTTTGAAGCGACCTCTACAGGAAATATCTCCAGAAGGTGGAGAGCTAGGAGGAAGCTGGGGAAGAAGATAATGAAGGAGATCAGGGCAGAAATAGTCTTAATGGTCCACTTATGGAAATTTTAAATGATACAAATTAAAGATACAAATGCATTTAAAAACAAATGATTTAACAGTTCACAACTGATTTTTTCAAAGTTAAATCTAGCTCGTATTTTTTAATATAAGTTGTCTATTTATCGATTTTTTAATTCGTCCAAAGCGATGTCCTTTTCTTGCTGTGGCTTTTCCTTCTCAAATTTCAGTTTTTCTTTTTCTAATGCAAATCTTTGTTCTTGCATTGCTGCCAAAGCGCCAATTGCACCTGAATTTTTCGAAGGCATTCTCTTAGTATTGACTTTTTTTCTTAATTGATTTTTCAACGTTATAAAATCTGAAACATTTCCGTCACTTGTAGACATTTTCTTTGGATTTTCTACATCAGAATTCTGCTGCAAAATTATATCACCGATTGCTGTGGAATTACGAGGCTCCTTTGAATTTGAAAGAAGGTCGTTGGGTTCATCATAATCATATTGCGGCACTGCTAGTTCCGCATCATTTATTGGATCTGAAATGTTTTCTGAATGATAACTGCTGTCAGTTGTTTGAATTACCACTTGTGGGTTGACTTTTTTCTTTGGAGGTATATTTGCTCAAGAATGTCAAAGTATACACGGGTATTTCCATAAAATTAGGGCCACTTTTGAAAGTAATATGTCTTCATTATATAATGCGTGATTAATTCATTTTATCATACCTAAAGCGGCCAGTCACTTTATGTACGATAGTATTTTAGAGAAATTTAGAGTTTTGCGCTTTTAGTCTAGGGACTGACTTTTATTGTTACATTTTTTATGGCTTCCGACTCAAGCGTTGGCTTCTTTGCAGGCCGCATGTTGCTTTAAATCAGATAAATAACACCTATTTAGAAAATATGACCAATAAGTGCAGAATTTTCTTTAATTGCTAAGTAACAATCTTAAAATAAAAAAATATTAAATATATCAAGTGGGGAGTGCTGCGGACACAGAGTTGCCGGATTTTTGTGGAAGCACCCACACATATTTTGTTTATATGTTCTGAAAATATGCATGTACTTGTTTATTTGCTTGTTTTGTAAATTTTGTTAACGATTCACTTCTTACCAGTAACCAGATTTTTCCTTTCCTTCAGCCAAAAGTCCAGCACCTGTGCTCTTTTTCCAGGCCTCTGCATGTTGATAGGATGTTCTAAAGTTACGCAATTTGTTCTTTAAAGCAAACCAATTGATACCTGCAACTATGGGTAGTTGTTTTGCACTTTCTGGTCGGCACTTACTGAGCAGTCGAAAAGAAAACAACACTATTGAACCATGTTAATTCACTTAATTTAGAATTACACCTCACTTACTTCAAAAGTCTCAGGCTTGCCGTTAACAAGGTCCAAAATCTCCGCCAGTAATTTTTCTGATTTCTCTTCTATCCAATGATATGTGGGACTCACTCTTCGACGTTCAGCTTTTGGTTTATTGAACTAAGAATAATTAAAATCAGGAAATATCTAATTTCGTATATTAGTACGAAAATTAAAAAAATTAATTAATTCGTCATATCACGGGAAAACTTGTTAAAATTGACAGAACGACAACTGATTCAATTTATTTACACACCCGAGTAAATAGTTTACTCGTTGATTCTGTGGATTCAATTTACTCGACCCAAGTAGCCGAATGCCCATACAGACATTTACATGGTCGAGTAAGTTTACTTGATTTACGCCGTTTACATGCAACACTCAGCGTTAAGTGAATACCCCTATTATATTGTAAATTTTTGTAATGTAATTTAGTTGGGGTAGGCGTGAAGGGGTGGGGTAGCTTGAAGTAAAATTAAGCGATTTATATTTATATCATAAACATAAATTCAAATATATGTTTATACATTAAAGATAAAAAACTTAATGGATGAGATAACTGAGATGATTAACAAAGAAAACGACCAGCTACGAAGTTTTTCAACACGCTTTTGGCGCGAAATGAAACGCTTGGTCACCAAACCCATTCTCCTCTGCATTACTTATAAGTCATTACAGAAAACACTAAATAAAGAAGTACTTCCAAATCGACTTCCCACAGTAAATACTTGCGATTTTCCCTACTGGGATACCACCCCAGATATGTACGTAAAATACAGATGCCCAGTCGAGTAGGCGAAACGCCGAAACGTATTCCATGTCGCCGAAAGCGATTAATCCAAGCAAAATATTTAAATATTGCAGCTATTTAGCTGGCTAGAGCATAGCAACTTTTAGTCGAGGTCCAGCAACAGACAGCAGCGATGGTGACGCGAATTTTTGGTTCGCACCCGTTTCTGGACCCTTGTGCCTATGCAGCTGGCTAGAGCATGGCAACTTTTGGTTTAGCTCCACCTAGAAACAGCATCGTATAATTCTATATGCCCAGAAACAGGTGTGCAACAAATGTGCGCGTGTCGCGAATTATTTGTTTTACCTCCAGCGAAAAAGTGCCAAACGCGCCTAAAGAAGTTAACACTTCAAAAAAAGTGTCGAATTTCAAAGACGGAAAAAGCGTGAGCACTAGGTACTGTCAGGCTAACTAGATAAAATTCTAAAGAATTCAAAAGCAAAGTTTAACTTGATATTACTTTATTAATAATTATATCTTCTCACAGACATTACAAAATTTCGTACAGAAAAAATCTCTACAATAAAACATGAAAAACCAAGAAAATTACCAAAAAGATATGTTAAAAAAATTAGTCGAATATGTGCTAAAGTAATATTCTCAAATTCTTTTCGTTCATCTCGGATTATTTTAATAAGACCAGCTTTCAAGCCATCCTGAAAGGCAAACAGATCACAAGTAGTGAAGTACCCCATTTGTTGAAGTGTTAGTATATGATTATCAAAAGACTGCACAAGTGGTGAATTTAAAGGTAGAGGGAACCTCATTAAAAATTTAGAGGAGCATATTTTTGCTTTTCTAAGTAATGGTCGGGTCAAGAGTCTCTGCTGTTCAAACAAAACTCTTGTGGGGGACTCTGTTGTTATATACGCCAATGAACTATTTAGCTTGTACACATTTTCAAACCACAATTTATCATCCATAGCAAAGGTAATAACCTCGATGTCTTCTAACAGATGTCCAGCATATTCTATTATTTTGAACCAACCTTAAAACCACTTTTTCGTAGGTCATCCTTTGTTTGAATTTCGGGTTCATATAATGTGGTCGTAAGAAAGCTTGCCAAGAAGGATAAATACATGTTGGATATTATAAAGCCCATAAATAAAGATAGTCCAAAAAATATTGTCCATGATTTTCCTAATTTGAAATTTTTGTCGGATATCGAAAAGTAAAGAACACATTTAATAATGTCCGTAAGCAGTTGTCCAAATTCGAACTTTCGTTTTATTGTGACTGATGTGATGTATCCAAATATTGTGGCGAATATGATGAAACAGAAAACTCCAGTCCACGTTAATGTGGTAAATGGACGGATTATATACAAATAATGTGGTAAAGGTTTAGCAGTTGGAACTAATATACAAAGTTGTCGAAACCAAGCGGGATAGACTAATGATATATTGTTGGTATTATGGGGATCATTCTTGTCCGATATTTGCTTTACTTCATAAATACCCAGATCGATTTCCTTATTTCTTACAATATCCAACCTTTCTAAAACACTGGCAAATTTCTTATTAATACCATCAAAAGTTGCGTTATGTTTTTTAATGAACGTTAAAACAATATTCGTTAAAATTCCAGTAAAGACCTTCTCACCTTTTTCATTTATATAGATGCAAACTCGTGGAGGATTATACTCGTATCGGGTTTTTAGCCGATATCCTTTCATATCTTTCAACTTATCTCTGTATAAATACGTTTCAGGAGATCGAGTAACGTCTTCGATATTCAAAACAGGAAACGGATCGAATGTGTACAATTTTCTTGTTTTGGCAATCATTGCAATAACATTCAAGAAATCATTTTGCCAAAACCATTCAAAAACTTCCAACAAGTCAAACTCCTTCGATTCTTTTGTAATAACCACCAACATTTTCGTGCCATGAGTTCGATTTAAGACTTCATTTGCGATTTCTAAAACTGGCAACGTTGCACTTTGAATAAGCAAAAAACAGATGAAATTATCGGTGAAAATATCTTTGACGCTAAATTCTGCAACTTTAGTTAAAACAATTGTAGCCAAACGCAATTCATTTTGTAGTTCCGAAAAAAACTCATTTGAATCATATTTTGAACCATTCTCAGAAATAATTAGAGCGTGTTCAAATTTGTGAATTTTTTGTAATCGCTCAGTTAATTCAATCAAATCCTTTTTCAACGCGCTACTGGAGACACCGTATTGACATGTAAGCAACACCAGAACACCATAAAACATTTTTAACTTTCTTTAGGTCTCTACATCTTGTAAATGAGTTCTGAACAATATTTTGCCTTTACTGTGGTCTTTTTGCTACATACTCGTCCATATACAGTGTACCCAAACTGTTAAGATTATTTAATTTCGATAAAAGGATTCATTTTTAATTTGCACCCGAGAACCTAATAATTTCCTAATAAGGGCGTTAACGGATTGGAGCTATTAGTCACTTTGTTCATTCACAGCCTCGAGTTAATGGAAATCCCACAGCCACAGTATAAGTACATAACAATCATACTCACCTTATAAAAATATATTTTATTTAATTTACGGGTATACGTGTACTAGAAATAGGATAATATTCTGGCGGTTCAATGTGTAGACAAAGAAGGAGGGTTTCGGACTATAGTTAAAATGTAATAATCAGTTTTAAACTATACCTGGTGTAATTGATCCACTCATGCCCCGATGGGATTTATATACACTGCAATCGGTCCGTCTAGTAGAAGGTTGAGAGGGTGAAGGTCGGCAGCTTCGCCTTGGAAAATATCTCTAGTTATGGAATCGATATGTCATCTTCGGAACAGTCATGATGGTTGGAAAAGAGGGCAAGACAATATCCAAGGACTAGGGATACTTACCTAATCGGTGAAGAGTAGTCGATTGAATACTCATGAGTAGAGTTGAAAATTACTCAATGGGTACTTTTTACTCCCCGAGTAAAAAATAAACTTGCACGCACCTAGCATGCAGCGGGCACGTACAAATAGTGTCAAGGGTCTTTTTGTAAACTCAAATTTAAAATAAAAGAAAAAAAAAATATTTTCGTACAGCAAATCATCCTACGCTTCTTAAAACAGATACATAAGAGTATTATATAATAGTCGTCATCAAATATAGAAATCGATATAAAGGCAACGTTGTTGCAGATTTTTGGCAATATGTAGCTCTGGTATTTGTTTCTGGAGCCCGAAGTGGCGTACCATGTTTGCTATGGGTTCCAAGCCATATATGAATACAAAAAAGTATATTGAATTGCTCGAAGTGGGATTAGAATGTTTCCAGGACGAGTTCGGAGTCCCCAACTTAATTTTTAAACAAGACGATGCTCCTGTTCATAGGACAAGGATCGTTGAAGAATGGTCCCGGAACTCCGGAACTCTGACTATTTCTTGGCCAGCCCGAAGCACAGATCTGAACCTAAACCTGAACTGAACCTAAGGGATAACTTTAACGGAGCATTTGCGATGGAATGATCACATATTCCAAATCGCCAAACAAGCCTCCCAATGCCTTTAATTTCTCAAGAGATGCCAGTTTCTCCTCCAGCCAGCCGAATTGGCTACAATATACAAATCCTACATTCGGTCGCGCCTCGAATACAACTCGCAACTCTGGGCAGACGAAAAACCACCTAGGCTTGTCTCGACAAGGTGGAAAATCATGCCCTCAAACTCATTGGTGATGGCCCCTTTCACGCCTCCATAGACACCTTAAGCCACCCTAGGAATGTAGCGGCCCTCTCCATACTTTATCGCTAGTACCATGTCGACTGTTCCACTGAAATTCAGGACCTCCTGCCGGCACGGCAATACTTTTCCCGCAACACAAGACTAGCCCGCTCGCCTCACCCCCATACCTTACAGCCCCCCGTTCACGCACAATACGGTTTAGAAGTTCGTTTATGAATAGAACAACTCGACTGTGGAATAATCTCCCGCAGTCAGTATTTCCGAACTCGTACAACACCTTAGAGTTCAAACGTGAGCTTCATCGTAATTTTCTTCTACACCCTCCAGACCCCCTCTAACCTTTCCTATTCTCCTCTATTCTTCAAACCAAGCTTACTACTAGACATTGCACCATGAACTGAAAGACATGACGGACTGGTAGTATATAAGGTTACACCCAAGCTTGGTTTTTTCATATATATAAAAAAAAATGAAAATCTTTGGAGTTCTCTAGTCCGAAGGGTTTTCGCCAACAACAGACAATTTTAAACCCTTTACCAACTAAAAGAAGGGCTGAAGGCTGCTTGGGATAACATTGACATTCAGATTTTACAAAACTTAATTAATACAATGCAAGATCGCTTAAATCAACATAAATCCATTATAAAATAAATACATAATCAACTTACCAATTTTTGTAAACAAAAACCTTTTTAAGTCTGTTTTCTTGCACACAAACTTACTGACCAATTTGGCAGTAAAAATTCTTCAAAATTGAACTGTAACGATTCAAATGAATACCGCTCTGCCAAACAAAGTTGAAGGAGTGTGAAACTTGACAAATACTTCGGGCTCCAGCAACAACAATACTTCGGCCTCCAGCAACAACGACCAGAAGTGTTGCAAAAGTCCGCAACAAGGGTGCCTTTATTAACCCTTTCGAAGTTGTTCAATGTCAACCTTTGCAAAAATCATTTTTTGGCCAAAAAATCACTCAAAAACGGTTTTTTCGTAAATGTTATTTTTACAATAATGTAGATGACAACAATTTTTTGCCTACAAAATACAATTTTCAAAAAGTGATTTTTGATAACTTTGATCATAAATAACTTTCAAAGGGTTAATCATGTCAACATTTTTGTCAGAACTAAAGTGGTAGAGAATTTCATTGTCAATATTTTAATTGTATGACCTGTAGAAACAGAGATAAAAGGAACACTCGGGAAAAACGCAATATCTCTGGCGGCCATGTTGTTTTTCTTGTGATTCCGAAACTGTTTTCTTAAAAAGTCACAAGGAAGCTGCGGACCAATTTACAGCGATTTTGGAGTTTTGTCTCCTTTCATGCAGGAAGTCTTCCATGAAGCCGGGAATACACATGCCAGTAAAACGGGTAAGTAGCTTGCATGCGTGAAAATGGAATATGCTAATAAATGATACAACGGTGATAAAGGACAATGGGCGGATTGGTACAACCCCTCAATAGCAATGATATATACATCGTTAGATAGGTATTTTTAAGTAGAACAATATTGACTATGGCGGCGTTTTTCTATTCGTTGTCCGTTTGGAGTTATGGCTACAAATGTGAAAATGTTTTTTTATGCTTTTATTTAATGTTTTTTTTTACCGATACGTATTATTCTTGTCATAACATCAAGAATTTTATCGTTCCGTAAAAATACTAAGTTGCGCCCCGGAGACCAATATTGTCCTCCCGCACCACCCCCAAAACTCGGCAGCGGCTCGGTGCGCGCGCAGGATTCAGTCGTTTTCTGGTGTTGTGTGAGAGATAACGTTTCGTTAATTGTCTACCTGCACTTTTTGACATATTATGTATGTACCTAGTAATAATAAGCAATTGCAGATTTTGTTGACAATATATGACGTGGCACGATTATTCTGTGTTTACTTTATACCTTCTAAGTTCAATAACCAATATTTTTTGGAAAATAAGAAATATAATATATGCAAGCAAAATCGATGGACAAAGCGGCCTATAACTCCGAATGGACAACGAATAGAAAAACGCCGCCATTGTCAATATTGTTCTACTAAGAAATACCTATCCAATGATGTTTAAATTATTGCTATTGGAGGGTTGTACCAGGTCCCGTGCTTTTTTGCCCATTGTCCATTCCCTACCGGAATATCATCTTGTCTGTATCTAGCAAGTGAAAATTTATCGCCGCTGTACCATCTATTGGCATATTCCATCTTCACGCATGCAAGCTACTTACCCGTTTTACTGGCATGTGTATTGCAGGCTTGAAGGGAGAATTAGGCATGCCTAAAAAGGGGGTGCTAGATAAGCAATAAGTTTCAGCCAAGAATAGACATCTGCAGAGACATAGATGGCAACCTATTAGCAGACCCTGATAGAATAAAATAAATATGCCCTTACGCTCATGCATAGCTTTTTAGCAGCTCGTTCACAACAGGTGAAGATTTCCAATTCTCTAAGTTTTGATGGTTTTAATTTCTATTGTGTTGACTCACTTGATGTACTTGGCATTTTGCTTTCCATTTCGTCCAATAGCGTTGGCTATGATGGTATTTCTCCTCGCTTTCTTAAAATCCTCTCCCCTTCAATCGTTGATGCTATCACGCATATTCTTAATTTTTGCCTGACAACCTCCCAAGTTCCTTTGCTCTGGAAAAAAGCAATAGTTACTCCCATTCCTAAAAAGTCCTCCCCCGTTAATTTGTCAGACTTCCGCCCTATTAGTATTCTACCCTTTCTCGCTAAAGTTTTTGAAAAAATTGTATCTACTCAAGTGTTGCGATATCTTGATTCTAATAATTTCCTTTCTAAATTCCAATCCGGCTTCCGCAAATCCCACAGTTGTCAAACTGCTATATTGAAGGTTACAACTGATCTTCGTTCTGCCCTTGACAGAGGTGACATTGCTATACTAGTTCTTCTTGACTTCTCCAAAGCCTTCGACTCTGTAGTTCACTCGCATCTGCTCTATAAACTTAGTCAACGGTATCACTTTTCCTCTTCTTCTATTCGCCTTCTCTCTTCACTTCTCTCTAATAGATCTCAGTGTGTTCGGCATAATAATGTTACTTCTTCTTTCCTAAGTGTGCCTGCAGGTGTCCCTCAGGGTTCGGTTCTTGGTCCTTTGCTGTTCTCCCTTTATATTAATGATCTTCCCTCTGTAATCCGTCGCTGCTCTTATCATTTATATGCTGATGATCTCCAGCTATATACCTCTTGTCCTATTAATCAAATTGAAAATTGTGTGTCTGAACTTAATTGCACCTTATCTCGAATAAACGAATGGAGTTCGAATAATTTTCTTAAATTAAATCCAGTTAAATCACAAGTAATTTTCCTTAGTCGTCGCTTACTGTCCCCCCTTGGTTTCTCTCCTCTTCTACTTAATAATGTTCCCCTTCCAATCGTTGACTATGCCAAAAACCTGGGTATTGTTGTAAATTCCAAACTCTCCTGCTGCAATCATGTCTCATTGCTGCTCTCTAAGATCTATGGCACACTTCGTAAACTATGGTTACATGGCAGTCTGTTATCTTCGCCCATTCGAGCCAAACTTATTAAATCTCTTGTTGTTCCTCATTTCCTTTACGGCTCGCTGGTATATATTTCTTTCGACTCAACTTGCTGTCAGCGTCTTAGAGTGGCGTTTAATGATTGCATTAGGTTCATTTTTCATATGAGAAGATCTGATCATGTGTCGCGAGTACAAAATTCCTTACTGGGCTGTGACCTCTTTCAATTCATCGATCTCATGGCTCTTCTTCTTTTGCATAAGGTTTTTTATACCAAAAGCCCCTGCTACCTTTCTGACTTCCTCTTTCCTTTGCAATCCTTGAGATCCGTTAAATTCCTGATTCCTGCTCATTCTTCCCTAATCGGTAGTCGTTCCTTCTTTGTGCATACTCCAGAATTTGGAATAATCTTCCAAACTACATTCAGAGAATGAGCTCAGCCACAACATTCAGAAGACATGCGTTTCTTTTTCTATCTTCTTCTTCTCACTAACTATCTATGTCCCTCCTATCTCTATCACTCCCACTTCAATCTTAATTTTAATTCTACTTTCTTTCTATTTTTTTTTGCTCTGGAATTTTTACTATTTTCTTATTTTTGAGTTTTTATTATTTTTTACTTTTTTATTATTTTTATTATTATTATTATCTTTCAATTATTAAGTTTAATTTTAATTATATTTTAATTTTAATCTTAATTTTAACTTTGTTCCTTTTTTTTGTACTCTAAAAGATGTATATCTTGTGTACTTTAAAATCTATTAAACTATTAAACTACATCCAGTTTGATCGTGTGTGGAGACTTGGAAACCTTACCAGCTCAGCCAGTGATGGAGACAAAATCATAAAAACCCTATAAAAAATGAGGCAGGAGGCCGTACTCAGCGAGTGCAACAAACAAAAACAAAAGCGATAGAAATGCTTGAAACGTGAAAACGCGAATGAAATTTGCGAAAAAATATTTGAAGCTAGACTCAAAAAGCTTAACAGATTTTCTATAACGGAAATGGTCCAAGCAATTTTTAATCAGTTGAGGTCTAGCGCTCCTCGGAACGGTGCCTGTCGGTCGCTGTCTCTCTCTTTCCCCATCGCTCTGTCCGCACCGGCACCGCAATCGCCCCCGCCACCGCCACCGCTGGGCCGGTCCCAAAGTTTCACAAACAATTTTTTTCATTCACTTATACCAAACTGATTTTTGCAAAAGGTGACCTAGAAAAACTTCGAAAGAGTTAAGCTTTCATAATTTTCAGATTAAATATGCAAACATTCATATCGGATTTTTTAATGAAGATATAGTCAGCGAAATTGATATAAAGGTACCCTTGTTGCAGACTTTGGCAACACGTAGCTCTAGTCGACGCTCTCATACACCCCAGACCGAATCCACACCAGAGGGCACAACCGATGACGGCACTGCACTAGGACCGACAAAGCTATACTACTTACGGCCACACCAGCAGCCAGCAACAGCAGATGAAACACTTCATAGCAGGCAGTATTGCTTTGAACCTTCCTAATAATCTGTGTGCTAGGTCTTGGCCGAACAAAGAGAATGTACTATTGCCAAAACTCATTGACTCATCAGCCGATACGGTTCACAATCACAAACGACATATATTGTTAGCCTGCTACCTCACCTCACCCAACGTAAAACCTGTTTGATTAACTAATAAATGCTACATTGATCAATAGTCCTTCGATATACAATTAAAATACAATGTACAAAGTAATAGTATTTGATTATTTATTATATGGTCTTACAAAATCTCCTATTACATTTCTCTTCACTAGAACAATCTCCACAATAAAACATAAAAAAGCCAGAAAACTACCACAAAGATACATTAACATCACTAAGCGAATATCTTCAAAGCTTAACATTGCAAATTCTTTGCGTTCATCTCGAAATAGTTTCAAAAACCCTGCTTTTGATCCATCCCGAAAAGCCAATTTCTGACAAGTACTGAAGTACCCCATTTGTTGCAGGATTAATATATGGTGATCCATAGCCTGTAAAAAAGGCGAATTGGGCGGTAAAGGAATCCTCATTAACATTTCGGGGGCACACAAACTGGTTTTCCTGAAAGTTGGTCGAGCCAGGACTCTCTGCTGTTCCAGGAAAATTATTGATCGTGATGTTACATAAGAAAAAGATCTGTTTAGCTTGCACATGTTTTCAAACCACAAATGATCCTCCATTGGATAGATAATATCTCTGATGTCATCGAAAAAATTTTGAGTTGTCACCGTCGCTTCAAACCAACTTTTAATAATAGCCAACTTAAGACCACTTTTCCGTAGCTCATCCTTAGTTTGAATTTCGGGTTCATATGACGTGGTCGTAAGAAACGATGCCAAGAAGGATAGATACATGTTGGAGATTATAAAGCCCATAAACAACGATAGTCCAAAAAATATAGTCCATCCTTTTCCTGAGTTGAAATTTGTTCCAGATATCGGAAAATAAAGAACACATCGAATAATGTGCATCAGCAGTTGTCCTAAGTCGAACTTCCGTTTTATTTTGACTGATGTCAGATATCCCAAAGTCGTGGCGTAAATGATAAAACAGAAAACTCCAGTCCAGGTTGATCTAGTGAACGGTCGTGTTATGTACAAATAATGTGGTAATTGTTTTGCAGTTGGTACAACCACGCAATTCTGTCGAAACCACCCTGGATAAGCTAATGATATACCGTATGTATTATCAATATTGTTCTTGTCCAGTAGGTCTACCAAATCGAAAATGACCAATCGAGCTTCCTTATTTTTCAACATATCCATTCTTTCTGTCATATTCGAAAACTTCTTGTTAATCCCTTCAAAAGTTGCGTTATGGACTTTAATGAAGGGTAAAATAATATTTGTTATAATTCCAGTAAGGACCTCCTCACCCTTTTCATTTGGATAGATTAAAACCCACGGAGGACTGAATTCATAGCGGGTTTTTAGCCGATATCCTTTCATATCTTTCAACTTATCTCTATACAAGTATGTTTCAGGAGCATCAGAAACGTCTTCGATCTCCAGAACAGGAAACGGATCGAATGTGAACAACTTTCTTCTCTCGGCAATCATTGCAACAACATTTAAGAAATCATTATTCCAGAACCATTCAAAAACTCCCAACAGGTCAACTTCCTTCGTTTCAGCTGTGAAAACAACCAAAATTTTCGTAGTATGAATTCGATTTAGAACTTCTTTTGCAATGTCGAAAACTTGAAACGTTTCACTTTGAATAAACAAAAAACAGATGAAATTACTGGTGAACATATCTTTTAGAACTAAATCTACAACTTTTGTTAAAAAAATTGTGGGCAAATGAAATTCATTTTGAAGTTCGGCACAGAAATCATTTGAATCAAATCTTGAACCAATCTCTGAAATTATTAGTGCGTGTTCGAATTTGTGATGGTTTTGCAATCGCTCTGTCAATCCACTCAAATCCTCTTTCATCGTGCTAGCGCTAACACCTAGTATATGTAGAAACAAAATTAAAGCACCGTACAACATTTTTCTCCTTATTTACACTCCATTGTAGAACAAAATAGTCACCTTGATGATTATAATCTATTTAGAGGACCCCAATCATAAAACAAATGTCTTTTTGATTTGATTGATTCCCTTATAGAAAGTTATATGTACACATTGATCGCTCATTAGAGAACACTATCAACCCATAAGTAGCTCCGGCTCTATCTCAAATTAATGGAAACACCACTATAAGTAGGTCAATAAGAAAAAGTTCCAATTGCTAAACAAATAAATAAAGAAATCAATCACTAACCCTAACCCTAAGAATTGTGCTTTTTTGGAGAGTGCCCATCCTGTTTGGCTCTGCTAATTCGTTGCCGAATTGACTTATTTGTGGAGACTCCGACGGTTTTCGTATGCTTTTGGCTCGTATGAAAACCACAATGGCATCGTAGACGGCTGCGGCAAGTAATAATCGTTTTCAGCTGATCGTCGAGGATGTGTTGCCGAGGTTCAATGTAGTGTAAGAAAGTCGAACAAAGAATTTCCAGTGCTCCACTGAACTGCACATCAAATTGGGCAGCCTTGCACTCTGCCCGTAGACCAGCTCTTTCGAGGATTTTTTTTATGAAGGAAAACCAATCTTAGGAATCACCATTTGTACTACCAGTCTGCCATGTCGTTCAGGTCATTGGGCAATGTCTAGTAGGAGGCTTGGGTTGAAAGATAGAAGAGAATATGATAGATAAGGGATGGTTTGGGCGTGTTGATGCTGACGGCGATGAAGTTTTTCTTTGTAGTCTTGGTTGTTGTACGAGCACGGGAAAACTGATCATGGGAGATTGTTCCACAGTCAAATGGTTCTAATTCTAAACAAATTTCTAGATGTTAATGTGCGCGAGAAATTCGCCGGGTGAGCTAGTCTTATGTTGTGGGATAAATACTGCCGTGCAGGCAGAAGGGCAAAAAATTCAGTGGAAGTCGTTATGGTAATAGCGATACGACTTTGACAGGGCTGCTATGTTCCTAAAGTGGCTGAGAGATTCAAAGGAGATACAAAGACTGTGCTATTTTTTTTATGTGATATGGTCAAGCTCAGGATTCGCCCTTTGTACCACTAGACCGTCATGTCGTTCAACTCATGGTGCAATGTCTAGTAGTAAGCTTGACCTTAAAATAGAAAAAGAATAGGAAAGGTTAAGGGTAGTCTGGTGGATGCATAAGGAGAAGGCAGTGAGCCTCTTGTTTGCACTACTGGGTGTTATATGAGTACATCCATTTTTTAACAGCCAGGTGAGTCACAACCCTCAGGGCTAGCAAGAGACAATCTTGTTAGAGTGTTATGCCTCCTGAAACAAGTGAATCCCACTAGCCAGCCGACAAAGGCAGTGACGCCAACAGTACCGGAATACCAGGTGAACAAGGAGGTACACCGACCGCTAGATGAAGACCTCACCTAAGCGAAAATTTGGCACCCTATTATTAACCGGTTAAACCGGCAGGATGCCTTATTAGGGCTACCTAGGTTATGTACCCTAATAATTATTCTGTTTCACAGAGGGACCCCACGGGCAAATTCATTCCTAGAACAGATAAGGTGCAATTATTTGATGCAATCTTAATGCAATTGCACATGATGAATATTGGATTTGCAGACAATTTTCCTAGTAATTTTAACATGCAATTTCATGATGCTTGGGAGGGCATTCGGGTTCAAGATGTGCTCCTGTTTGTCAGTTTTTTTCCTGTGTGAGGTGTGAGGTCATTTTTTTTCTTGTACTGCGGCCATTCATTTGGTCTATTGTACTACAACCCCAATACCTCATATTTACAGGCCAAACCACAGGGAATCCTCGAACAAAGAAGCCCTCTTCGCTATTGTAAGGCACTCATAGAGAAAGTGGAGAGCAGACTCATCCGCTTCCAGGCAAAGCCTACACATGGGGTCCTCAGTCCTTCCTATCCTCCATAAGTTGTAATTTTTGGCACAGTGTCCGGTAATCAAGCCAACAAGTGTCCTGACATCATTCCTATTGCGCCCTAACAATTCCTTTGCCACTTAGGGGACGGCAGACCTCGAACCAAACTTGCTCAACCAAGGTAGCATTTTCTGACCACTATATTGTCGAGACTAGCCTCAGCCTCATGGAAATGTCAATCCTACAAAGCATGCCCCAACTATTTAGAACCTTGAAAAATCTTGACTGGGAGATATTCAGAGAAGAGCTTAGTGCCAAACTAGATCCTCATCCACCACCAGCTGCTAGTAACCTTTCCAACGCGGAGATAGACGACCATATCCTTAACTTTAATTCCGCCTTCACTGATACCCTTAACCGTCACGCTCCCTTGCGCACCAGTCCAAGATTTATTGAGAGGCTCCCAGCTAACATAAATAAACTTTTCAAAATACGCAAAGGATGGAAGTGGGCGCTCAAAAAGCTTCTCGAAAGAAACCTCTTTAGCCCATGTAGTCGCTCAAACGAGCTTGAGAAGAGAATCAGACTCCTATCCAAAATAGTCGATTATCAAATTAATCAGTTTCTCAATTCTAATTTTCAAACCAAATTAAAAAACCTTAGGCCTGGTCCGCACACTTTCAGGGGCATAAACCAAATATTGGGAAACCACCGACAGCAATCGTACAAGCAACTCAGGTTTAATGACCAATCACTAAACACACCAGTGCAGATCGCCAATGCCTTTGCGGATTATTATACAGAAAGCTTCGACTCGGGTACGCCATCATATAACCGCACAAACAGTGAACTTGTTCTTTGGGAGTACGAGTCCCTCAAAGTCCAACTAAATTCATGCCCACCTATCTTTACATTCTCGGACGCTACCACCTCAATAGATAACAGCCTTCCCTACCCTTTTACCTCCACGGGCAAAATCAAAACCCTAATCTATCTCCTTAGTAATAAGAAATCATCTAGTTGCGATGAAATGTCAAACTACCTGCTCAAGAAACTCCCCTATAGCGCACTCGAATTCATTACATGCATTATTAACAACTGCCTAAACAACGGATACTTCCCGGATGCATGGAAAGAGGCACTCTTAATTCCTATACATAAAAAAAATACAGGCCCTAACACCCCAGACAGCTACAGACCCATATCACTACTATCTAACGTTGGAAAACTACTAGAACGCGTCATGGCCCTAGAATTCGACAGCCACTGCTCAGCCATTGGCCTCATCCCTCACGAACAATTTGGATTTAAGGCAAACCACTCTACCGAACATGCCCTTCTGGTACTCCAAAACGACATCATCAAGGGACTTAGACATAAGGAGACTACTGTCCTATGCTCACTCGATATGAGAAAAGCCTTTGACTCGGTATGGCATAATGGACTAATTGTTAAGATCCAAAGAACTAACTTCTCCAGATGGGTTGTTAAGCTCCTTGACAGCTTCCTCACAAACAGAACTCTTAAAGTCAAAATCGAAGGTGCTACCTCACGGCACGTGTTGGTAAAATCCGGAGTCCCACAAGGCTCTATCCTAGGGCCAAAACTCTTCAACTTATACTTACACGACTTCCCCCATTACGTAAGAGGGACGCGTTCAAAGGCCCTTCTTTACGCTGACGACACAGTCGTATACGCAACCAAATCCAACCCCTGTAGGCTGATGTAGTCAACCATCTTGATGTCATTAATAAATATTACTCCACATGGGGCTTATCCATTAATGAATCTAAATCCAAACTAATAACGTTCAGGAATGCTAGCGGCAAAGGACTTCGGAACACGGTCAAGAAATGCAGAAATCTCAAGATCCGCCTAAATGGCGCAGAATTAGCTGTTACTTCAGAGATCAAGTACTTGGGTATTAATTTCAACTGCCTAATGAAATTTAACCAACATATTAAACTGGTTATTGCTAAAACTCGCAAAGTCACGGGGTTTCTTTACCCTATTCTCAAGCATAAAAGCCCACTTAACATGCAGTCGAAGCTACTACTATATAAACAGATTATCAGACCATCGCTGGCATACGGCTTTCCCTGCTGGTTTAACTGCTCCACTACTTGGGCGCGCAGCCTTGAGTGCCTCGAAAGGAAAATCCTTAGGCACTGTTGTTCTCTGAGATTCAAATCTAGATTAAAATACTACTCGAATAGAGAGCTTTATGCCAAGGCGCAAATAACTCCGCTGCTGACGTACCTACTTGAAAACTGGAAAGAGCGCACTAATAAGCTTTTATCACACGAAAACCCTCTTATTAGCAATGTGTACAGGGAAAACAGTGATTCCCCCATTGGCATTTTTTACCTTAATCCTCTAAACCTCCTTAATGTCAATATAAACCCCGCCCCAACCCCTAATAACTCCACAATCCCGCAATTCTACGACAGCTTCGATGCGGACCACCACCGCGGATGATGTTTAAGATGAACAATCAGCCTTATAACAATACGGCACGTGATAAATAGCGCACTGTTGTAATAACTCAGTCTCGCCGCCCACCTAGAATTAGACCCAGCTCTGCTCCGTAGGCAACTACAGAACATAAGCATAAATAAGTACAGCTAGCACTTCTCAATTGATTAATCTCGATTAACCATACTGATGACAGATACTAACCACCACTAATAAACATATTTTCTACAAGTAAGGAATAGGCCTATGTTATTCTAAGCAATATGAATTGTAAATAGCGGGCGCTCCCGACTCCTCTCATTAAGAGAGCCGAATGTATTCTCGCATTAACATGACCCTTGTTCTAAACGCCATATTAATCCAATAGCTGTACGTCTGGCAACCTCTTACCCCTCGTTTTGCAGGCTGCATGACCTGACATGAACGCGGGGGTGGCCGCTGCTCGTCATACAACTATAACCCCTGGCGTCCACGGGAGGTGTATATGGCTCTTATGCACGGGCATGTACGCTCACGCTGGTCAGCCCTAACTGTTGATACCTTCCGATAAAGAGGCTCTGAGCCAAACTATTCACTTGGCTCCGTAGGTATAAGTCAGGTTTATAGCTGTAAGCAATTACTAATACCTCTTACATGTAAAAATCTATCATGTACATATTTCACCTGGATACAGTCGACTTAAGGTCTAGTAGTAAGATAATAATGTATAGTTTGTAATCTTTATATTTTATTCGGAATAAACGTTGAACTTGAACTTGAACTAGGGGACGGCACAGAAAGGAACCGCTTAGAGTTGGCCAGTCCAGGCGCGTACCGTCAGCGTTCGATATGTTTCATCAAAAGAAAGATCGGCTAGGGCCCTTTGCAGCAATCGGCACGGTGCTCCAATAGCCGGCTCTGGACAGGCAATATCAGAGCCCTGTTTAGCCAGGGCATTCGCACTTTCGTTGCCTTTGAAGTCCCGATGACCCAGGGCCCAAACAAGGTTAACTTGATTGAGAACGCAAAGTTTGCTCAAATTTTGAGATTCTAGAGGGCATGCAGTCCGATAGCATCCCCGCTTCCGGAATATCTTCTTTGATGTTGATTATTATAGAATGTCCTCGCCCAAGACCAACGCCCAGGTGACCACTCGCCTTCAGCCGCAGCGCCGCGTTTATGGCGGACTTCTCTACCTCAAGATGGAGGGGTACCAGATTGAGGAGGATCTCCAGTGTTGCCGTCGTGGAAGTGCGGATGACCCCAGTGATGGAGAGCAGACCATTCTTTGAATTTTGCTTAAATTGGTTATGAAACCCTTCAGCGTTGTTCTGTGCCACCAAACTAAAGCTCCATAAGTTACCATAGGCCTAATGATGGTGGTGAGTATCCAATACATGGTTTACGGTTGTAAACCTCATGTGAAACCACAAGCTCTGCATCAAGCCCACAGGTATCTGTGCGTTCTGCTCATCAGAGTGTCCATGTGCTTGTTCCAGTTTGAGCTTGGCAACTAGCGTCACTTCTAAATATTGGCTTATAGTACTGCCTGCGAGTGTAGGTTCTAAAAGTCCTGCTACGGATCGTTTCCTGGTGAAAGGAACCAGAATCGTTTTGTCGGGATTGACTTTTAATCATACGCTCTCGCACCAGCTAGAGACCAGATCTAGTGCCTGCTGTAGGCGCCTTGACATGGCTCCTTCAGTTCCACCTGTAACTAGCATGACGACATCGTCAGCGTAACCTTGGGCGAAAAATGTGCGGCCGTTGAGCAAGTCTAGAAGTTCATCTACAACACGGCACCAGATAAGTGGAGATAAAACTCCTCCCTGTGGACAAGCTTTTGCTATAGTGCCCTCCAAGAAAGACCCCTCAACATAAGAGACCAATAGTTTGTGAGTTCTCAGCATAGAGTCAATCCAGTTGCAGAAAGTGCTACTTAGACTACGTCTACTTAAAGCCCTAGCTATAGTATCAAGGATATATTGTCGAAAGCTCCCTCGATATCGAGGAAGGCCGTCAGCGAAACTCCTTTGTTTTGAGCTGCGAATTCCAGCGAGAGCACCAGCTTATGTAGTGCTGTCTAAGTGGACTTGCCCGCCTGGTACGTATGCTGATAGATGCTTAGTGGTTGGCGTTGCAGATAAGTCTCCCTGTCGACAATTTTCTCCATTGTCTTCCAGGCAAAAGAGGCGAGACTTATCGGCCTGAAAGATTTAGCCGAGGGATAATCCGAACGCCCTGGCTAAGGTGTAAATATTAAGCTGACGTTCTTTCAGACAAATGGGGTGTAACCGAACGAAGCCCTGAATAGTTTGGAGTGACTGAGGAGTGACTAAGTTGTAGCACTCCTGTAGCAGAATGGGATAGATTCCGTCTGGTTCAGGGGATTTGTATGGTTTAAGCAATCTAGTCGCCTGCCTAATAGATTTGTGGTTAAAAACGATGTTTGCTTCTGTCCAGGCAGCTTTTATCACTTTAGAAATGGGGCCTGTTGGTTGCTCAGCAGAAATTGTGTTCCCAATTGAATAAACGGTTGTGCCTGGAAATGTGCATAGAGCAATATTATCAAGGTTTCTTCCCTAGACTATGTAAAAGACCCATCGGTTCTCCTGATAGATCCAAGATCTCCCAATAAGCTTTTAATAAAGCTTTGCGGATTTTTGATGAGTCTCGAATGTCTTCGACAACCTTGCAAAAAATCCTCCAGCTATTTATTTTGCTCGTCTGATTGCCCTGTTATAGCTTTTATAACTCTCCCCGTTGCCGCTCTTCTTGGCTGCGTTAAATAGTTTCCTCGTATTGGATCTCAACTTGGAGAGCTCATTATTCCACCATGGAGTTTTCCTGTTACACCTCCTTATCAGAACGGGGCAGTTATTGTTGTAAGCAGCAGAAACCGTCTCCGTAAGGAAGTCTGCGGATAGTTCTACATCCATCGTAAATTCGATTGAGTGCATGGAACCCTTCAATACGCTACTGAGCTCGCCTTGAAAGTCTGTCCAGTTCATATATTTAGGATTCCTAAATGCACTCACTCTTTCCAAAGACTACCCCGCCATAAAGTAAATGTATCTATGGTCTGAGCACGATGGCTTACCTGAGACCCGCCAGCCCCCCCCCCCCCCCAAGCCAATTTTCTGGTGGTTCCAGAAACTTCTGGCAGTACAGCGGCTGCTAATTGAGATTACTTAACACATACAACGAAAAACGAGGTCTAATGCCGTATTATGTTATTATTACTTTACAGTTATTATACAATTTCCTATCAAGTTTTTATGTCCTAGAACAATCTCCACAATAAAACGTAAAAAAGCAAAAAATTGCCATAAAGATACATTAAAATTACTAAGAGTATATGTTCAACGCTTAATATTGCAAATTATTGGCGTTCATCTCGAAATAGTTTCAAAAATCCTGCTTTTGATCCATCCCGAAAAGCCAATTTCTGACAAGTACTGAAGTACACCATTTGTTGTAGCATTAATATATCGTCACCCTTATGCCAGAGACGCGAAAGTGCAAATTTTTCACTCTCGCGCTAATAGGGTTTTGTAATACAAAATGGTACAAAGATGCCATGCCAGAAGTACGAATGTGGGTTTATTATATAGCTATATTAAAAAAAGATTGGACGCGTAAAAAATAAATCTGATAGAGACAGTCTGTTAGAGGCAGTTTGAACATTTATCTAGCAATAACTCAAAACTGCAGATTTACACTTTCGCGTCTCTGGCATAAGGGTGACGATATGGTAACCTGTAAAAATGGCGAATTGGGCGGTAGAGGAATCCTCATTAACATTTGGGAGCACAGACCTTGGTTTTCGGAAATGCTGGTCGAGCCAGGACTCTCTGCTGTTCAAAAAAACATTTGATTCTGATGTTATATAAGCAAATGATCTATTTAGTTTGCACATGTTTTCAAACCACAATTGATCCTCCATTGGATGGGTTATATCAATGATGTCATCAAAGAAATTGTGAGTTGCCACCGCCGCTTCGAACCAACTTTCAATAACAGCCAACTTAAGACCACTTTTCCGCAGGTAATCCTTAGTTTGAATTTCGGGTTCATATGATGTGGTCGTTAGAAACGATGTCAAGGATAAATACATGTTGGATATTATAAAGCCGATAAATAACGGTAGTCCAAAAAATATGGTCCATCCTTTTCCTAAGGTGAAATTTGTTTCAGATATCGGAAAATAAAGAACACACTTAGTAATGTCCAAAAGCAATTGTCTTAATTCAACCTTACGTTTTATCTTGGCTGATGTGACATATCCCAATGTCGTGGCGTAAATGATAAAACAGAAAACTCCAGTCCAGGTTGACTGAGTAAATGGTCGTGTTATGTATAGATAATGTGGCAGTTGGTACTACCAAGCAATATTGTCAAAACCACCCTGTATAAGCTAATGATATACCATATGTATTATCTGCATTGTTTTTGTCCAATAGGTGTACTAAATCCATAAGGACTAAACGAGTTTCCTTATTTTTTAACATATCCATCCTTTCTGTCATATTTCTTGTTAATCCCTGCAAAAGTTGCGTTATAGACTTTAATGAAGGGTAAAATAATATTTTTTATAATTCCAGTAAGGACCTTGTTAAAGATAGAGCTCCTTTGCTCTAACTGTAAGGGGTAGTCAAAGTGAAGCACCTTGACTTATTGTTGCGTGTGCACAAGTACTTGAACCTGTACACTAAATCGTGATTATAAGTGGATCAAATGTTAAGGATAGAGATCCTTTGCTCTAACTGTAGTCAAAGTGAAGCACCTTGACTTATTGTTGTGTGTGCACAAGTACTTGAACCTGTACACTAAATCGCTGTGCCTCAAGCAGACTCTCCTGAGGTAGAAAATAAAAAGTCTTAATTTCACAGTGATTGATCACTAATAAACTCACTCTTTATTAATCAACCTTCCATTTTCCGGGGCCTCGGTAGTCTAGGGGTAAGGCGCCTGACTACTATCCCAAGAGGTCCCGGGTTCGAATCCCGGTGGTGCCACGGTCCTAGCCTTTCCCAATTTCCCGCCTACATAACTTTCCTTCTTTCTTCTTCCCTCTTTACATTCCTGATTCCTCCTGTCATAGCCTTCACTAGTTCTCTTCCACGCTCCACCAAGCGCATGCCATCGGTTGGTTGAAGAGATTCAACTCGTTTCAGGAGGCATAACACTCCAGCGAGTTGTTCTCGATGCCCCGATGTCAGACCCAGTAGGAAAAGGGAGCATCCCAAATGAATAAAGGAGGCCTCCCTTGGGAGTTAGGGAGACCTCCCTCTACGTTCCTTTTATTGCTCCTTTTCCCATAAGCATGTCCGGAAAAAGGAGTACTCCATTTGTACTCTCCTGGAGAGTTAAAGTAGAGTTTTCTTTCTATTTGTTCTCTCTTGGATTACTCTTCGTTTGAAACTTCTGGTTTTTAAAAGAGGCAGATAATTTTTTACTCAGCAGGAGAAAATGCAGCGATATCTCCTTAGGGAGATATATGGGAGATTATAATTTTATAAGCAAATAACAAATAAAAGAAATAAATAGTACTTCAACACAAATTATATTCAAATAATTTCTTTTTAACAACAAAATAAAAAAAATCTTCACAAATAAACTAAAACAAAAATATAATTACTTCTTTCTACTTTATTATTTAGAAGATTTTAATTTATAAGTTCTCCGATAAAATCGGCTTTTGAATATTTTTAACCCTTTTTTAATTTCTTCTTCATACTCTATATATCCGAAATTGACATCTTTTACGGCTTCTACAATAAACATACGTAAATGGTTATATATTGTTAGGTAAAAAGGTAAAATAATTACCAAAAAGCATAGTGTTAAAAATCTTATAATTTTTAATGGCAATTTTATTTTTCTTCCCATCCCAATTTACCATCAATATAATATTTTCTGCAAGTAGTTTTGGAAGGGCGATAGATAAAGGGCTTTTACCCAAAAACTGTTTAATGTAAAGTACCTGTAAAATCAGCAGTTAGAAAAATTAAAACAAAAATTAAAAATACGTACTATATCCTCGTGGGGCTCATTCTTTAGCAGCTCCTCAATGTCTTCAAGTTCCTTTACAGATGTAATTGGGAAAATATTATATTTGTTGGTTTCAGGGAAGATCCGTGCAGAAATTTTTTCTAATAGCACAGTGTGCATGGATAAAATTTTTTTTATGTCGTCATAGGGCTCTGAAATTTTTGTTATTTTTTCCGAAATTTCATTTAGCTTTTCTAATATTTGTTTAGTACTATTTGTTCTTTCTTCTGTTCTATAAACTAAAAATTTAAAAATAAATCTTATGAAATATATAATTTAAAATAATTATTTTTACGTACTCCTATTTTCTTTGTTCGATGATGGCACAATTTGACCCAAGGTCGCAATGCATCTATGGACTGGAGTGGGTTTGCGTGTTAGATTTTCTGAAAATCCCTTTTGTTCATGCTCCATTGTTTTCTTAATAAGAATGAATCCTTGGAAACAGTAAAAAATGGATGAATTTGGATACATAAATGGAATTTTCACAATTTTATATTCTATGTGTAGCAATGATGTAATATAGGTATGAGGACAAATTCCTCATCATACGGTAAGCACAAAACTTTGCAATATACATTTTCGATTGGAAATTTCTCTGGAACATTATTAATTTTACTAGCAAGACATATTTCTAAAGCTTGCATGGAATCTACTGGCTCAGTAAAAAAGCTCTTCGTGCTCACAAATCGTTTACCAATCATATATTCTTTTCCATCTGGATCTGTGGTAAATTCTTCTACTTTAATTGGAGTTAAATTTTTTAAATAACAAACATTATTTGGTTCTAGTCCGCTTAAATAGAAAAGATCAAAATAATAATTTTTATGTAAAGACGACGCTCGTTCAGTTTTTCTGGTTTGCTTTTCTAATGTTATTTTACCTTTTCTGATACTTTCTTCTATTTTAATTCTTTCTGTAATTCTATTATTTAACTGCTCTAAAATTTTTGACGGCTTTCTGCAGTCTTTTTTCAAAACTTGCATGTGGTTTTCAAATTTATATGATGAAAAACTGTCAACATTCCCGAAATTTTTGACACATTCTGTGAGGTGAAGTAAATTGTGAACGTTGTAACTTACTTTGTCAAATCCGTACAGGATAGCAAAATCATTAACAAATGTTTTAAACATTTCTTGTACACAATTTAAGTTGTTTTGGTATTTTTCAGGTGAAGAAATTAATCTATAACTGGTATGAAGTAGTAAAAAGTTATAATACAAATCTTCGTCAAATATATTTTTGAATAAAACAATACCAGTATACAAAATCAGTTGCCGAAATTCGGTAGCTTTCCATCGATTTATTTCTTTAAAATCCCTCGGTTTTCTACTAAATTCCTTAGGTATATATTTTCTAAAAGATATTATTTGTTCGTCGAGCTTGTCCTTTTCACTGCCAGATAATTTTCTTCTGTTATGTTTTCCTTTTAATATGTTAGTAATCATTTTCTTTACTACTCCTAAATCTATCAAATGTAAAACATCTAGAGGAAATTGAGTGATCATTTTAATATTAAGCTTTTCTAAAATGTGACTCCCAATGGGATGAAATGTTGTTTGGTGATAATATAGATCTGTCCGATTTAAATAGTCTTCATCTTTTCTTGCAGTGCCTTCCTCCGTGCTATAAGCCAATCTATTGTTCATTTTTCTTCCTTTTTGCTTGCATTTGGAACAGCCACCTGCAGAAGTGTGTCCAACTGTCGCAGTTACAAAAGCGCGTGCTGGAGTGTCGCAAGTAAACAGTCTTATTTCTATTTTAATACTTCTTCCGTTTATTTTGACTCTATTGCTTTGAAGATGTAATAATTCTTCTACAAGTTTTTCTAGATATTTGTTCACATCTTTTGGCTTAGAAGGACCAGTATATAAACCAATAACAAATGGGGTTATCTCCCTATATGCCGGAAGAGCTCCTAAAATTGGCCATAGTGAAGTTGATGAATTTTTATACAAAGGTATACCATCTATTCCTATATCAATCAAAAGATTTTCAACCGATCCTTCCACATTCAAATTTAGAATTTTAATAGATTTCTCAAGTCCGAAGTGAAAATATTGCCCAGGTGGAATAGGTACTATTTCAGTAACATTTCCTCTTGTTTGAAGTAAAGTTTTTGTACTTAAGGGAACGGTCAGTCCTTCGAGTGCAAGAATATTTAGAAGATCGTTGGATGCTTCTCTTGATATCTTGTGTATAACAACCCAAGCAGCCAATCTATCTGCTAAATTGCCGTTACTTATATTGTCAACTTTATTTATTATTTCAGGGTTTTCTTCTTGAACTTTATCATGTATTATATGTTCACTATTTCTTTCTGGATTGACTGCTTCCATATTTTCATCAACTGAATCTACATTTAATGAACTACTGGCACACTCATTTCTGCTGGAAAATTTCTGCATATTCAAATTTACCAATCGTCGGAAATGACGTTTTGAAACCCCTACCACTTTCTTTTCCATTCTTTAAAACAAAAAAACTAATCTACGATAATAGTATATAAAACTAAATAACAATAACAAACTTTTCTTACTTACTTTTACAAAAAAAAATGTTGTAATTGCAGGCCACTTCACTTATACTTTCCACCAGAACGCACAAACCTAAAATGGCTACTTTACTTGCCAAGCTTTAATATCTAACTCTTAAATGCATTTGGTTTATCTTATATATTAATAGGCAAACAAAAAGTTTGTACACGCTAAGGCTTTTTTGTTCGTGGACCGATTTCGTTTAAATTTTCAGAAAATGTTCTTTTTATGGCATAGTTTTGTAATAAGGAATTTCAACGAAATCGATTCACGAATAAAAAAGTTATAGCGATTTTAATTTTTCGAATTTTAAAAAGCCGTTGGAAAATTTGAATTTTTTGTGAGCATCAACGTAGAGCTGAGTAGCCTATGATTGACAAAAATGCCGTTTCAGTGAAGCGAATGAGAAACAGAGAAAAACAAGCGTTTGTGTAGATTTTTGGCGGCATAACTGACTTAAAAAAACTCGGTCACTTTGTGCGTGCATTTTTTTATACTCTTTTCTGTATAGTATTATTGAGTTGTATTGTGTAAGGGGCTGCCGTTCGTTTTTTGGCGAATGCCTTTAGAAATTTTAATTGATTCATTTAAGTGTGCTTTCAATGTTATTCTGAGTAATTTTTATTCGTTTTCGTATGGTTCTCGGAATCTGAGTTGTATTTTTGTCATTCCAAACAGTTAACTGCGAATTTTGAGTGCAATTTATCGGTGACTACTTACGTTTTTTCCGCATTTTCTTTTCGAAATGCCAAACCACGGGGACTCTCGAATGTCGATTTTAGATCGCTTCGCGAAAATACTAGAAATCGCGTTAGAAATTTACGTAGTGCTAATGAAATGAATGTTGTAAATAATGAATTGAATAGTGGTGTGAATGAAATGAATGTTGATGCATTTCATAATGAAATGTTTGTTGATGGTGTTGCAGCTTTAGAAATTTTGACTGATTCTTTTAAATGTGCTTTGAATGTTATTCCGGTTAATTTTGATTCGTTTTCGTGTGGTTCTTTTAGACTGGCCGCACACATACGATTTCTGTTTTCGGTTTCCGTACTCGGACAACCGAATGCAGGCATTTCATACAAATAATTCTACTTACCGCGCACGTTCTTAAATATTCCGTTCGGAAACCATTCCTGATATTCGGTTCGGAAGCCAAGACTTGCGTTCGGAATATCCGAACGGAAAAAAACCGAATGGCGTCATCCCGAACGCAGCGCTCACATACATTTCTGCTTAACCGGCGCAAACGTCAGGAAATTTCCATTCGGAACCGCGCCAGTGCTGTGCCGAGCACATTTTATATTTTGTTGTATTTTGTGGCAGTATTTTTTGTCGATCCGTCGATTTTTGTCGATTCTTAATACAAAAAAAAGAAGTGCTATGGCTTCTCGATGGCACAGTAGACATGAATAGACCCCAAGGATAAGACATATTCATGTCAAAAACAAAAACAACAAAAACAATAAAAACAACAAAAACAACAAAAACAGCAAAAACAACAAAAACAGCAAAAACAACAAAAACAACAAAAACAGCAAAAACCACAAAAAACAGCAAAAACAACAAAAACGACAAAACCAGCAAAACAGCAAAAACAACAAAAACAGCAAATTCAACAAAAACAGCAAAACAGCAAAAACAACAAAAACAACAAAAACACCAAAAACAACAAAACCAACAAAAACAGCAAAAACAACAAAAACAACAAAAAGGGCAAAAACAACAAAAACAACAAAACCAACAAAAACAACAAAAACAGCAAAAGCAACAACAACAACAAAAACAGCAAAAACAACAAAAACAACAAAACCAACAAAAACAGCAAAAACAATATAAACAGCAAAAACGACAAAAAACAACAAAACCAACAAAAACAGCAAAAACAACAAAAACAACAAAACCAACAAAAACAGCAAAACAACAAAAACAGCAAAACAGCCAAAACAACAAAAACAGCAAAAACAACAAAAAACAACAAAACCAACAAAAACAGCAAAAACAACAAAAAACAACAAAACCAACAAAAACAGCAAAAACAACAAAAAGAACAAAAACAGCAAAAACAACAAAAACAGCAAAATCAACAAAAACAACGATAACAACAAATAACACAAAACCAACAAAAACAGCAAAAAAAACAAAAACAGCAAAAGCAACAAAAACAACAAAAACAGCAAAAGCAACAAAAACAACAAAAAAAAAACAAAAACAGCAAAAACAACAAAACCAACAAAAACAACAAAAACAACAAATAACACAAAACCAACAAAAACAACAAAAACAGCAAAAACAACAAAAACAGCAAAAACAACAAAAACAACAAAAACAACAAAAACAGCAAAAGCAACAAAAGCAACAAAAACAACAAAAACAGCAAAAAAACAAAAATTTATCCTAAAAGTATGCTAAACAATAATGAGTCATGGTAACGATTTTCGTCTCCGCACATTCTTTCAAATAGACTCCAGGGATAAGACATATTCATGTCAAAAACCGAACGTCTGCGCTAAGTTCACGGAATCCCGAGTCGGAATTCCGAATTCGGAAACCGAACACGGAAACCGAACACGGAAACCGTACGTGTGCGGCCAGCCTTAATATGAGTTGTCATTTTTGTCGTGCCAAACATTTTCTGACTGAAGTAACTTTACGTAATACTGAGGCATTTTCTTTGTGTTGTCATAAAGGCAAAGTTAATCTACCTCCACTTTCTCAAAATTACTTTTTCAATAATTTTTTTGAAGGATTAACTTCGAATGAAAGTAGTATTAAAAATCGTTCTAAATTTTTTTTTGCAAATATTCGTTCGTATAATGCTGCCTTTGCAATGATTAGCTCTGAGTGTAATTTGTCAAATGACACTGCAAATGGCATTTATTGTTTTTGTGACCGAATTTCGGTAACGGGGATCCCAACTAGTATGTATAAATTTGTAATCTCCCGTATACCTCCCTTAAGGAGATCTTGTCCCGTTTCGTACTGGGAACTCCCTAAAACATCTTATTTAGCTCGCCAGGGAGATTTGCTTGTAAAATGCTAATCTCCCACCTCCCTCGAGGAGATCTCGCTCCATTTCCTACTGGGGAGTCGCGAAATGGTTGAGAGTTGGTGGAATAAAAATATCGCAGTCAGGTTGTGACAGTTCCTTCCTCTCTTCTTTCTCTCTCTCTTCTCTCTATCTTCCGGCTAGAGCTGCTGTTCGACGGTGTATATGGAAAAAAAATAGATTGTCGACAGTACAAAGGGACTTTCCCTAAGCCTCTAGTCTGCCACATAAAAAAAAAAAAAAAAAAAAAAAATATACAAGAATTGCTTAAATAAACAATAATTAAAAAAGGTGCAAGCATTTAAGGTTCATTGATCATTTAAAGTTCATTGCTTACAATTTTGCTGATGGCGCAATAATCTACAATTATACTAAAGTGAAAATGTACTTTAATTTTACTGATCGTGCAATTAAATTTATTAAAGGTAATGACCGATGGAAAAATGCAGTGTAATGAATTTATGACAAGGTGTGCAAGTTTTCTTAATGTTTACGTTTTATTCAAATAATTAAAACTAGAATCTAATCTAATGGCTTATGTTCTAACATTCTCGCCGGCATTGAACTATTGTTCAATTAATTTGTATCTCCGGCAGGCTGATTTTTCTCAACTGTCGAGGTGCTGGTACTGGGTTAGAAGGTTGATTCTGGCATCTTGATCTCCAGACCAACCAGCTGCTCACACATATCACTAATAGTAAGGCTAAATATGCTACTGTGTGAAGATGGATTATGTGGGTGTCCAGTGTTTCTGGTAACATTGCTGCCTTTTATAGTTCTAGTCGCTGCCTTATTTCTTGTAGCTCCTGTGCTGATGAGTTGAACTGTTCGAATTTGACTTGTAACGGTGGTGCTATGGTGGGAAGATTTACATCTGGAATGGTGCCTAACTTGGTATAAGATAATTCGATGGTGCTGGGATATTTGTTTCGTCCTCTTATCGTCACCAAGTCGTATTTAATGGTGCAATCTGGCTGGAGGGTCAATAAACCAACCCCTTCAAGGCTTATTGCTAACGATCTTTGGCCGCATACAACATTGATTGATGTGACCCTTTCCATAGCAAATATCCATTGATTGGAATGTTTTAATTGTATCCAAAATGGATGAGTTTTTATTTCATTAAAACTGCACAGTTCCGAAGGAGGAATATTGTTGAGAAGTCCAACTTCGCATGCATTGATAGTGGCACCCTTGTGGTAAATAGGATGATTCTGCTCGCATATGTAAATGGAATTTTCAATGTTGGTGCATTTAGTCAATTCATCTTCCGACAATGGATAATATTCCTCCCGATGTGCACTGATGGCTAGATATGGTTGAGTTATTTTAATGGCAATCATGGTGTTATTCTGCAGTATTGGTATTGGAAATAATTGGAAGAGATCGAAAGTGTCTTGATTAACCAATGGCAGTTTTATTCTAAAGATAACATGATTATCCATGATGTGACTTTGCACAATTGAAGACTTGTAGAATTGAAGAATATTTTCCCCATCTATTGGAAGCTGCCGGTTTGTTGGCAAATGGCTCCGAATGTTGGAAATTTCTTCCATGAATCGTTGTGGTGATAGAATTAGCGGATTGAGTCTTCCATGATGTGTGTCTGTTATTACGTCCAGTATGACTGATTGGATTCTATTTAAATTAGCGGCTATAATGGTCATCTGGATTGCAAGTGCCATGAAGATGTTTATCAGGGTTTCTAGGTACGATTCGTTCTCAAACTTTTCTAGTCGAGCAAGTACGAGACTTAGGTGAGTGTCAAGAGAGTTGAACTTCTTTTCTACGGCCAATTGATCCTGCTTGATGATGTTAACTGTCGAGTCGATGATTGAGGTTTGATTTTTGAGTAAAGTTAGTAGGTATTCTTCGTTTCTATTTACTTTATTGATTGTTGTCGACATTTCCTTTGCGTATTCGGAGTCTAGCACTCCAAATAGGGAGTTAGCTACGTTGCCGATAACATTGAAGGCTCCTCTTTTTATTCTTCCATTTTTGGTACTAAGTAATAGGTTGTCCTTCCGTAATTCGTCTTGCAAATGCCTGAGTTGGTCGATGATTGGTTCGCAATTTTCCCTGTGCGGGTTCTTTATACGTCTGCAGACATTTTGTAAAGTCTCGGTGCCGTTCAGAAACAAGGAGTATTCCAACCAATATGGCTTTAGATCGTAATATGCCACTATGTCCCATTCGGATGATGCTAATTTGACTGTTCCTGAATTTTCAAAATAGATGCCTACTTGATCGCTGAATCGTGTTATTTCTAGAGGTTCAGACCTTACGGGTGCCAGCACCATGCATACCATCAGAAGTGATACAATTGCCGACCCATAGGACCGTTTTTGTTTCTTTCTTGGGCGTTCTTCGTTTTCACTCGATGATTTTCTTGGTGGCGATCCTTGTTGATTAGCTTGTGTGTCAGTGCATGTTGTTGGTTCTGAATTGTCAGCCGAGTCAGTTGCTTCATTGTTGGTGAATTCTTGTTCAATGGGTAATGGTGCTAACCTATGTATGGGGCGACTATATGTTCCCTTGGCAGTTTTTACTATGGCCACTCGAACACAACCATCATCACCTTTTATTGTCTGCATTATTCTTCCTAGAGGCCATTCCATAACTGGCATGTTATCGTCCTTACCTTAACGATGACAATGGTTCCCGGTTCTACATTAGCGCTGCGCTGTTTCCATTTCAAGCGGTGCTGGAGCTCATTTAAATATTCGCTTGACCATCGTCGCCAAAATTCGTTCTTAATATGTGTGACTAATTTCCATCGTGTAAGTATATTAGCCTTGCTAGGTTCAGCACTTGGCCCGATAGATGTTGTTAGTGGTTCTCCAATGAGGAAATGACCCGGAGTTAGGGCGGTAAGATCGTTAGGATTGTCTGGTACCGGCGTCAATGGTCTTGAATTCATAATTGCCTCAATCTCGATCATTACAGTTTCCAGTTCTTCATATGTTAATGATGCTGATGCAACACTTCGCTGCAATAGATGTTTAGCCGATTTTACAGCCGCCTCCCAAAGGCCACCGAAATGTGGGGTACGAGGTGGGATAAAGTGAAACTGGATATTCCGGCCACTACACATATTTTGTATTTGTTCGGTTGCCTTCGGGGAATAAATGGCTCTCTCCAATTCCAATAACTGGTTGTTTGCTCCTACAAAGTTGGTAGCGTTGTCACAGTACAAATTTTGACATCGTCCTCTCCTACCCATAAATCGTTTCAAAGCCCCTATAAAAGCTTCCGTTGTAAGATCACTCACAATTTCAAAATGGACCGCCTTTGTCGCGAAACAGCAAAATACTGCAACATACGCCTTTTGTGCTCTCTTTCCTCTTAGCCGAAAATGAACCCAGATTGGCCCACAAAAATCTACGCCTGCGTTTATAAAAGGTCTGGCAGGTTGAACTCTGGCAGGGGGTAGATTTCCCATCATTTGCGTCAATAATTTTGGTTTTGCCTTATTGCATCGAACGCAGTGCTGTACAATGGATCTGGCGAGAGATTTTCCTTTAATTGGCCAGTAACGTTGTCTCATGATGGCTAATAATGATTGTGGTCCAACGTGCATGTTCTCCTTGTGAATTTCCTCCATAAGCATTTTCGTGAATGGGTGTGAATAAGATAGTAGTGCTGGATGTTTTGCCTCATATGCTAGTTCTGCGGCCTCCAGGCGGCCTCCCACTCGTAGTACTCCTTCGTTGTCCAAAAATGGCGTGAGACTACTTAGTGAACTATTTTTGTGAACCTCTTTATATTTTCGTAGTTGTGCAATGTCGTCTTTAAATTCGTCTTCTTGTAGACTTCTTATAATTATGTTCAATGCCTTGTCTAATTCCTGAGTGCTAAGTGGTAATGTGTTTGCCGACAGGGTGTCTTTCCTCCTTGTACGTTGAATAAATCGCAGCATATAAGCTGTAACGCGTTGTATTCTTCTGAATGAATTTTTGTGGTTAAGTCTGTCTAAGAAGTGGTCTGTGTTATCTTGATTGACTGTGCTTGGCATTGAAAGTACTGTTTTCTTCTTCTTCTCCAGATCGGAATTGATCATCTTCCCCTTGTTGTAAGGTTGAGGCCAAAGTGACTCCCTTCCATGTAAAAATGTAGGGCCATAAAACCACTGATTGCAATTGGCTAGGTTCTTCGGGTTTATACCACGAGATAGGATGTCAGCCGGGTTTTCCTTTGAGCGAACGTGCCTCCAGTGTTCTGGTATTGAGAGTCGTTGTATGTGAGATACCCGATTTGCAACAAAGGTTTGGAACGATGCTGACTCCGAGTTAAGCCAGGCAAGAACAATTTCAGAGTCTGTCCAAAAGTATGTCGGGGCCTTGTCCAGGTTCATATTACTCTTCACTCGGTTTGTTAACTCCACAGCAAGTTTAGCAGCGCACAATTCAAGCCTCGGCAATGTGATCTTTTTTATTGGAGCGACTCGTGATTTGGAACATAACAATCTTACTACCACGATTCCTTCCTTGCTTGTTGAACGAAAATAAATGGCCGCATCCTCCGAAGCATCGGCAAAGGCGTGGATTTGGATGTTCCTTGGTTCATTTGAACAGACATGTCTTCCAAATTTGATGGTCTCGAGGTTCTTTAGATTATCTCGAAACTGAGTCCACTTGGTGTGCAATGCCATTGGAAGCGCGGCATCCCAATCGAGCTTTAGCTGCCATAACTGTTGCAAAAATATCTTTGCAGTCACAATGACCGGACCCATGATGCCCAAGGGGTCAAAGAGCCTGGCAATGTCAGAGGAGACGGTACGTTTTGTGATTCGAGCTTCATTACTCCATTTGACCTTGAAGCAGAATTCGTCCGTTTTTGGCAGCCATGTTAATCCTAATGTTTTCACATGATCTATTGTGTCATCCTTGAAATCAATCTGGACTTCCTGATCTTCAATCTTTACATTTCGAAGAAGGTGCGGATGATTGGAACACCACTTCCTTAGTTTGAATCCAGCCTCATTGAGAAGTGATCGTAATTGCCTTTGTATTTCAATGAGGGTGGTTAAATTGTCTGCTCCAGTAATGACATCGTCCACGTAAAAATTCCTCTTAAGCACCTCGGCTCCTAAGGGGTATCTGGTTGATTCTTCTTGTGCTAATCGTTGCAGACATTTGGTAGCTAGATATGGGGCTGGCCTTGTTCCGTACGTCACAGTTTTTAATTTGTAGCACCTTGTAGGTTCTGAAGGAGTTTTCCTCCATAAAATTAGCTGGAAATTTTGGTCGTCTTCATGCACCATTATTTGTCTATACATTTTTTGAATATCGGCGGTGAACACAAACCGTGGTAACCGGAAACGTACGAGTATTGTGAACAAGTCGTCTTGTACTGTTGGCCCGGTATGTAGGATATCATTAAGTGAGATGTTCGATGCACTTTTTGAAGAAGCGTCGAAAACGACTCTTAATTTTGTGGTGCTGCTGTCTGGTTTCAAGACACAATGGTGCGGTAGGAAATAACTGGGTGATGGTACTGAATTGATGTCTATCTCCTCCATGTGGTGTAGATTGATGTATTCCTCCATAAATTCTTCATATTGCTGGCGCAAACCTTCATCTTTTGCAAGCCGCCGTTCTAGTGAGAAGAATCTCCTTATCGCGACTGTCTTGGAGTCACCTAGTTTTGCGGGATTCTCTATAAATGGTAATCTTACGACAAAACGTCCTTCCTTGTTCCTTGTCGTAGTTTGATGGAAATAATTTTCGCACTGTTGTTCTGCACGTGTCAATTCATATTGTGTTCCTTCTGAATCTTCAATCTTCCAGAATCTCTCAATAGTTTGATCTAGATGTTGTAGTTCTTGAATACCAATACCACATGAAGCTTGCGTCATAGATGTGGACTTAATCTTTCCTGCTAGTATCCAGCCCAACACAGTATTTTGCAATATTGGCAAGCCCTTTGATAGTTTAATTTGTCCTACTGACAATAGTTCATGATAGAATTCTGCTCCCAGAAGAATATCAATATGATCTGAACGATTGAAGAATGGATCAGCCAATGGTATGTTTTGGGGTATATTCCAATCATCTATGGATATTGGCTGTGTTGGCTGTGGAGAAACGATTTGCTTGAGCACGAAGGCTTCAACTTGAGTCGAGAATCCATTGATTCTTGATTGCAGTAGAATATTTGTTCTTCTTTGTGATTGTGCGACGCTGTCTTCAATACCTTGGATGAGTAAGCTATCGGATACCGGCGATATTCCTAGCTTCTTTATGACTTGCTCCGTCACAAAACTTACTTGAGATCCAGAGTCCAGAATCGCTCTACATTCAACCGTTTTCCCTTGCAGACTTGTTAGCTTGACTAGAGCAGTGCTTAAAAGCACATAGTCATGTTGTGAACGGCTTAATCCGGTTGCAGATGTGGTGAGTGCTACCTGATCCTTGCTGGAGCTGACTGCGGCTTGAAGCTTGGTGGGATCTTGAACACCTTGTATAGGTTGTTGTGTTGGTCCTGCCAAATGCACTAACGTATTATGCCTTTTGGAACATTTAGTACATCCTCGAAGAGTGCAGTTAATTGCCTTATGCCCTGCCTTAAGACAGTTGATACAAATATTATTTTTTCGCAAAATAGCCAGTCGATTAGTTGGACTCAATTCCTTGAAGTTTTTACAAGTGTATAATGGATGGTGCGCCTTGCACATTACGCACTGCGAGGCGGTTATTGTCATAACGGTGTGTTTTGAGATGATGCTCCTTTTATTTTCATCCAGTGTTTTTCCTTTGCTACCGAGAGCTTCTAAAGATTGGAAGCGGGTTTCAAGAAAATCCAAAAGGTGTTTAATAGTTTGCAGAGCCCTTGGATTCTCTAGAGATTGCTCGTACAATGCATGAGTTGTTCTATCCAGTTTTTTCACTAGCAAGTGAAGGAGTAATGGATCCCAACCGCTGGTTGATATTTTTAAATTTTCTAGTCCCATCAAACACTCTTGTGTAGTGTCATGCAGTGATTTTATAGCGGCTGCAGAAGTATTATCGCCTGAATGCGAAGGTTGTGACAATAGCTTATTGATCAATGCTGCGACTAAAAGTCTGGGATTGTCATATCGATCCTTTAGTGTTTTTAGCGCAGAGGAATAGTTTTCTTCGGATAGCGAGAAGTGCCTCACAAGCTTCTCAGCTTCACCAGTTAAATTTGTTTTTAGGTACCACATTTTTTGACAGTCTGCCATTGGTTGGTTATGTACCATCTCTGTGAAAATAATTCATAAAATTGACGCCACTGTAAATAATCTCCATCGAATTTCGGTAATGTAATTTTTGGCAAACGTAATGTGGTATTGCAAGTGCCATTGGCTGCTGAAGGTAATGAAATGTTTGGCTCTTTTAATTTGGCTTCCAGTTGTATGAGATATCCGTGGACTCTTTCTTCCAGGTTGATAAACGTGTTGAGATCATATCCGGCTTCATTAGGATCATCCTTCAGTCCCCATATGGTGTGGCTGAGCTCCTCCAGTTGTGCCCAGTATCTCTCGATGGTCCTTTTCTTGATTAAATAATACTCTCTAGTATGTGCGTTGTCTATTATTAGTGTCTGAAGAAATCTGCTTAACAATTCAGTCACTTGCTTCTGAGTTCTCAATGCCTTCTGTAATTCGGTGTAAGGCCTTGATGATGGTGGATTAGTAGGGAGTGGACAATCTGACTCCCTTGGTGATTGTTTTTGCGTGTGACTTCTCTTTTTACGGATAATCACTATTTGTGTTGGTAAGTATGATTTGATCTTGATGAAATAAAAGAAGATATTAAATGGAATGGTTGTTATTTATTAACAAAACACTAATACTCGAACAATGAAGTTATAAATATGGAAACGCGTAATCTTGATGTTAATTCTTGTTTAATTCTTGTTACTAAACCTCTGTTACGATTTGGTAAATCCCAAACCGTATCTAACCCTATCTGTGTTAGATTCCTTACCCGGTGTGGTGAATCCCACTTGTAGGTAAAGAATGATTTGTATTTCCTGGAATTCGCCTTTTATACTGTTTTCTTGATTCAAGCTCACTGTAATATTCTAGTAGGCGAGCTTTTGATAACTTTTACTGCCATATGTAGGATGCTTTGCTTTCCTGTCATCTCAAAATTAATTAATTTATCAGTCAATATTTATTTTGACTTGTCACGTCAACATTCTCCCCCCGTTGAGAAATTTATTTGATCAACTCATTTTGGTATTATTTTATTTTAAAATTTTTTTATTAATATTAATTAATTTTAGGTTTCACATACTTCAAACTCGACCATACAATTTTATTTTTGCGTATCAAAATTCTTACACTCCGCCCTCCATCCAAGAACATCGTATAACGCTTCCTGGCGGTACCTCGAATATATTTCCAAGGTATAGATTCTAATTCTTCATAAGAAATGGTGAAGCTTCTCCCTTCTTTCATGATTAACGTATAATCCTTTTTTTTCTCAATATTTGTGTTACTTAATTCGTTTTCCGGCTCATGTTGGACGTCCATCTCCTCCCAGTTTATACTTCTTCCAGGAGTGATGGGTAATTCGTCCTTTTCTTTATTATGTCCGGTCACTGGTATATTTGTTGGCGTTTCACTTCGCTCTTTGTTCGGTTCTTCGTATAGAGTTGACGGTGTGGTTATGGACCACTCTCCTATTGTTCTCCCAGGAGTCCGACAATATATTCCTTCTGATCCTTTAGAGTCAACTTCTGAATTCATCTGAATTACAATCTAATGAATTTGTACGATATTTAACAATATATTTATATAGATTTTCAATTATTTATTTTTTTTTTAAATTTTTAACGTCACGTTATTTCGTCGTACTTTCTAGAACTAGACAAATTACAAATTATTCCTCGGTCCTACTATGTGATTTTCCTACGTCTACTGCAAGTTCATTATTCTCAATCGATAAAATTACAAGTTTCCGAACATTTCTTTTTAGACTGGTTTTAGCTGTTTTTACTAAAACAGTGCGAATTATACCATCGCTACCTGGATAACATTCTATCACTCGTCCCATGGCCCAATGTGCTGGTGGCTATGACGGCTGCTGTTCCTGCTGCTGAAACTCCAATTCAGCAAGTTCCCTATTTCGTTTCTCTCTAAGAATATCCTGATTGTATTGCATTAGCCTTTTCCTCTTGGCAAAGTATTTATGATGCTTTCTACCATCTAGAATTTTATTGCTACTGTTTGTTTGTTGTATTGAATACCTTTCTAGTGAACGACTATTGTTGTTGTTGCTGGCGTTGTTTAAGAACGCTTCGTTGATTGCTGCCCGCGATCTAATATGCTCACGAAAACTTAAGAATTTCGGGCTTGGTATTGGTGGATTACATGATAGTGGTGTTATATTGCCGCTGCTTAAGCTGGTTGCACCATCTTCTGAAGGTTTTGGTACCCGGAGTTCTTGTTCGGTCTCGTGTGTACTCTGCTGTAATTCGCTATATAATCCCTTGATCTTCATTGCTTCGGCTACTTTGAGAAAGTGTGGTAGATCTTCGTATTTTACATTGACCTGGCCACTATACATGAAATCTAGAAGTCCAGCCATATGATTGCTATCGACATGAGTCATAAACAGGATAGGATGACTACATGGATGATCTAGAAATATTTTCTGGAAATAAGAGCTGCACACGGAGAGGACCAGCTTATGAGCTTTAAATATTTTTCCACCAGATGCTATAGTCACATCGACCATTTTCTCATCCTTTTGCAAGCTGTGGAAACCTTTACACATATTGCCATGAAAATTATTCCAGGATAACAAATATTGATCTATAGTATGATGCTCTGGCTGTTGATTATGCTGCTGTGATTGTTGTGGTAGTTCTGGACGAACTGAAGGCTGTTGCTGCTGTCGCTGATGTTGCTCAGAAGCAATGACTGGTTTCTTATTGTCTTCATTATTGTTGAAATTATTGTAATCATTGACTGAAACTTCCGATACTCGGTCCTCATAGTTATCATTTTCACTTTCTTGTTTTCGTCGAACTAGTTCTGATATATCCATAAATGCTCCTGATGTTGAGTATTCTTTCAGAACATCATTATATTGATTCTGAAGCCTTGTATCCTTATTCAACTTTCGCTCGACACTCTCAAGTCGCTTTAGTGCACATTGGTAAGAACTTCCTAAGTTAGTAACTTGTGATTTGAAAGGTAATGCTACAATATATCTTCCGTTAGATGCTCGTTTGACGTGTTTTTGAAAATGTTGTTCACATAGCTCTTCTTCCAAAGAGAACTTGTTTTCCCTTGGACACTCTTCTATCTCCCAAAATTTGCTCAAGTTAAATTGTAACGATGTCGTGAGATGACAGGCATGATGTTTGCGTGATGATTTTATAATGGGTGCGGCGCCTCCGACAATCCAACCAAGCAATGTCTTTTGTAATAAGAACTCTTGCTTCCCTGGTAGTCGAATTCGTATTTGCCCTACTGATAGCACTGAGAGCGTTGTTCCTGCTCCTAAGAGGATATCGATTGGTGCTGGTTGGTAAAACTTAGGGTCTGCTAGTTTGAGATTCCTTGGTATACAACCAGTTTCGATCTTGATTTGTTGTTCTGGTATTGCTTGAGAGATGGTCGGTATAATTAAGAAGGTCAATGTTCTTTCATAATTATTTCTACATGATTGAATGGTTGTGATTACCATCTCCTTTGCATATGTTGTCGTTTCGTTTAGCATGCCTACGGGTATCTTGCAGATACTCCTTTTCAAACCTAAAGTGTTGGCTAAACTCTCTGTTATAAAATTGGTGGTGAACAGGTGTCCAATAAAGCTCGGCATTAAATTGGTTTAGTGTCCTTGTCCAGATATTTAGCATAGCCGTTACCATAATATCGTTTGCCACCGAGTTTAGTAACCAAACTAGTTGGGTTTCTTTGACTCGGCATTGTATTCCGCATTAGTCAGGTTTCTGATTCTAATTTGCACCTTTCTGGTGGGATGGTATTTATTTTGTTCTGATCAACTTCGATATGTAGTAATGTGTTATGAGCGTCTCTTACACCTTTGACAAGATGTCCTTGATTTACACTGATTTACTCCATGCCCTTTGCCAAAACAATTGAACATAAACGAGCTTTAGAAATGACCTCTTGTCTTTTTTCTATTGTCAACTGACGAAATTTATTGCATGTATAAATCTTATGGGATTCATTACACATTGGACACATGATACCTAAATTTGTATTGCTTTTATCTATTGTCGTAAAGGTTTGCGAACGGTCACGAAATTTAGCTGTACCATTGGCCTCATTTCCTTGTCTTGAAGACCTGTAGCTTGGTTGTTCAGTTGTAACATTTGCTACGCAAGTAGCTCGCCTTTCTAGAAATTTGAGTAATTCGATATATGAAGGCATTTCCTTCCCAGTAAACGACAATTCCCATTGTAATACCGTGTTAGTGCTCAATTTTGATAATATTAAATCAATTAACGGTATGTCCCAATGAGACACTGGTGCCTTTAAATTTTCTAAAGCTCTAGTATGCTGTTGGAAAGTGTCAACTAAACTGTTTATAGCCGAAGGTGTATCCTTTTGTAGCTTCGGATATTCTCGCAATATTGCCCAATGGTGACGCAATGTTCTACTTGTACATTCGAATTTTTCTTTCAAAATATTCAAGGCAGTTTTGTAATTTTCCTCATTAGTCTCTAAAGCTTCTATTACTTTAGCAGCTCTTCCTGTAAGAGATAAGCGCAGATACTGTAATTTCTTTACTTCTGGCAAATCTTCTTGGTCAATGAGCGTACTAAAGAGACTATAAAATGAAGCCCATTTTTCGACCGTTCCATCGAAAGTCGGTAATGGGATCGGTGGTAAAATCACTGCAGAATTATTGTTTTTATGTACAGATGAACCTGATGATGTTTCAGCGTTATTGGTTTTCTCTACATATTGCTCCTGTATTTGTAGTACTCGACTTCTTTCCAAATTATAACTCTCAATAATTTCAACACGACGACCTTCTTCCGTTTCATCAATTTCTTCTATGTTAGTTTGTAGTTCTTCAAACTTCTCAAAAGCCCTTTCCATCGTATCAAGGGTTGTTTTCACTAGGTAAATGTTGCGATTGGTCGCGTCTGTATCCCATTTGTCGAGAATATTTCTTAAAATTATTATGGTTGAAATAATATAAGCCCGTTGCTTCTTCAATTTGCTTAGTTCGGCCATTTCCGCTTCTTGTATGTTGATTCACGAAAATAGTCTTGTGATCACTGGCCACCCAAGTTGATTGCTTTTGTTGATGATAAGTTGCTGGCCAGATCCGGCTCGAAGGACCAATGTTTTTGCGTGTGACTTCTCTTTTTACGGATAATCACTATTTGTGTTGGTAAGTATGATTTGATCTTGATGAAATAAAAGAAGATATTAAATGGAATGGTTGTTATTTATTAACAAAACACTAATACTCGAACAATGAAGTTATAAATATGGAAACGCGTAATCTTGATGTTAATTCTTGTTTAATTCTTGTTTAATTCTTGTTACTAAACCTCTGTTACGATTTGGTAAATCCCAAACCGTATCTAACCCTATCTGTGTTAGATTCCTTACCCGGTGTGGTGAATCCCACTTGTAGGTAAAGAATGATTTGTATTTCCTGGAATTCGCCTTTTATACTGTTTTCTTGATTCAAGCTCACTGTAATATTCTAGTAGGCGAGCTTTTGATAACTTTTACTATAATTTTTATAGTATTAGAACTGCCATATGTAGGATGCTTTGCTTTCCTGTCATCTCAAAATTAATTAATTTATCAGTCAATATTTATTTTGACTTGTCACGTCAAGAGTGATAACTGAATTTATTTTCGTGCCTTAGCGATCGCTCCTAGATGTTTGCTCTTCTCAGCTTCTGGTGCTGGTGCATATCCTTCGCTGGTATGTACATTCACTTGAATTTGTGGTTCCATTAGCGAATTAATTTTCTCTATAAAGTGGCTTCTAAATCTTCCGTAATTATCCTTAGTGGTTTCACACGTTTGACTTACAAAGTAGTGGTGGCTATGTGGCGGCGGTCCAGGTAGAGCCCTTATCTGGTTGTCGATTTCCTCAAACTTAGCCCAAGTTTTATCTAAACTTTCAAGCTTCTCTTGGATGTAAGCTATGTTCGCCCTTCTCTCAGTTGGGGCCTTTTTATAATTGCTGATAATTGTCAATCGCTTGCGATAATTGATATTGTTGTTGAGCGAGTTGGTCTAAAGCTGCCATGCTGGATTAACCTTACTCCCTTGTTACTTAAGGCAGTAGTGAATGGTATTGGTTGTTTCTGGATATATAGACTGCTGGTGCCTACTAATTGACAGCTGATGGGATTGTTGAATTCTTCACTGGTGGTTCTGTCGTCTCTATGGCGAGGTTATAGCGAATTCTTGGTGATCTAGTGCTGCACCCGATCACGTCGGGGTCACCAAATGTTAAAGAAAGAGCTCCTTTGCTCTAACTGTAAGGGGTAGTCAAAGTGAAGCACCTTGACTTATTGTTGCGTGTGCACAAGTACTTGAACCTGTACACTAAATCGTGATTATAAGTGGATCAAATGTTAAGGATAGAGATCCTTTGCTCTAACTGTAGTCAAAGTGAAGCACCTTGACTTATTGTTGTGTGTGCACAATTACTTGAACCTGTACACTAAATCGCTGTGCCTCAAGCAGACTCTCCTGAGGTAGAAAATAAAAAGTCTTAATTTCACAGTGATTGATCACTAATAAACTCACTCTTTATTAATCAACCTTCCATTTATATATACAAGAATTGCTTAAATAAACAATAATTAAAAAAGGTGCAAGCATTTAAGGTTCATTGATCATTTAAAGTTCATTGCTTACAATTTTGCTGATGGCGCAATAATCTACAATTATACTAAAGTGAAAATGTACTTTAATTTTACTGATCGTGCAATTAAATTTATTAAAGGTAATGACCGATGGAAAAATGCAGTGTAATGAATTTATGACAAGGTGTGCAAGTTTTCTTAATGTTTACGTTTTATTCAAATAATTAAAACTAGAATCTAATCTAATGGCTTATGTTCTAACAGACCTCTTCACCTTTTTCATTTTTATAAACTAAAATCCACGGAGGACCGAACTCATAACCGGTTTTCAACAAATATTTTTTCATACCTTTCAACTTATCTCTATACAAGTATGTTTCAGGAGCATCAGAAAGGTCTTCGATCTCCATTAGTATTATAAATAATTTACTGGTTTTTAAGAGTCATCGGCAAACGCGAGAACTAGGCTGCACCGTTTAAATACCGAATTTCCCATACAAAATGAAGTTAAAATTTACGCCCGTTATTGCCAGCGGATTAAACAAAACTCGCAATAGGCACTCTGTTGCCAGCTCACCCACTCGTTCGACCACCGACCGATTCGAGTAACAAGTCAGTGTTTGTTTTACGCGCGCTTTTTAAAATTTCAAAATTTATTGTTAAAATCAGGGACTCTCAAGTTTCAAGCGTATTTAGTTTTAGGGCTTTTGTCTCGGTCTAGTTGAAATATGTAGGGTAGATGCAACAATGCTAGATTAGTGCATGCGAAGACACGATTTAAGCGCGCCCCCCGATCCTCGCGCCCTAGGCTGCAGCCTAATTAGCCTAAGGGATAATCAGGCCCTGATCGTGCTAGCACAAATACTAAGTGAATGTAAAAGAATTATGAAAAAAACCATAGAACATTGATATCGTACTTTACGCTCTGGTAGCAAATAGCTAATAAAGAGCATAATAGTCACCTTGATTACCTTAATTTAGAGTATTCCAATTATTGACGAAATATTTACCAAAAGGATTCATTCCTCACCTTCGGCGCATAAGACTAGGTTTGGTAAATGTAAATGATTATTTATTTATTAATAAGCCAAAACAACTAATTTACTTCATTGCCATTAAGATATAGGCTAGTCGGTAAGGCATTTTTGGCCCATAGAGGAGACTATTGCTGGAATCGCTTCGTTTAACACTGCGTCTACACTAGTCATGGCCATTTCCTTATGGCATGGACAGTGTGGACCCTGAAACTTGGCCATTTTAAAAGGCAGAACTTATGGCAACCTCGACGGAAAGCCATTATGGCCGGCCATCTAATCTGCCATGAATTTGGTCACAATTTAACGTTTGTTCAAACGACTATGACGGATAGTTTCAAATTTTGTTTGATTGGGTAGTTTAATTAGTACGTGTTTTTATAATTCTAAAAAATGTTTGATTCGGTAACATTTGTGAAGATATGCCTTTTTTTTAAATCACAACTCTGCCATAAAATGCTCACCACCATAAAATTTGACAGTTGAAGCCATAATATATGAGACATTTATTTTGAAAGTGGGGCCAGTCCACTTTTTGTTATTTCAAGATATTTAAGCATTTGCATTTCAATAAAATAAAAATATTGGTAGTCCCTAACAAACATTTTTTCTACATTTTGTGTAATTAGATAATATGTATGCTTGTACGTTTGTATGTTTGTATGTTCTTTGTAAACAAATCTTGAACTTGATTTCGGCGCACTTCCATATAACCGATTAACTTCAAATTTTGCCTATATGCAGAATTCGCGCGACAATGCAATCTGACCATTTTGTAAAAAAAAATCAAAAAGGCGGTTCAAAGATGGCGGCTGAATTTTACAATTGTGTTCCGATTCCATTTAAAATCGGTATTGGGGGGTTTTTATGAGCAAAAATGTCAAAATTTGAAAATTCATAATGGCGTTAAACAGCAAATGGCGGACTAGTTTTTCGTTTACAATCCACTCCATATGAGTATCAAACAGACCCAGTGGGAAAAAGGAGTGCTCCAAGAGCCATCTTGGAGCGCTCCAAAGGGAGCATAGAGTGCTCCCGTTGACATACCCGTTCTATATTCTTTTTAACATTGCATGTCATTGCGAGGGAGCATACGTTTTTAAGCTCCCAAAAACGCGTTGTTGGAGCATTATAAAAAAACTTTTTAAAAAAGAAATATTCATGGGCGCCTGTGGGTATGTAATCCGGTATCGAAAAGCTTTTATTTTGTTTATCTTTTTTCAATTGCCTTTTTCTTTCCAATCCCGAGAGTGGCTTTACCAAAGCAGTCCCCCAACTAAACTCTATCAACTTCTAAAGCTGCTTGTCCTGCCGTATCGAACGAGAGCCGGGCTATTGAGTTTGCTAATGTCACATTTTATGGGCATGAGGATAATTGCCCGTTTTCTTTTTTATATAAAATTTATGAAAACTCCAAGAAAGCTCCCTTGAGAGTGCTCCAAGTACACTCCCCTGTGCATCGCTCCCAATTTTTCCCACTGGGGAGTGCCCAATTTGGATGCGGCCAGTAAAACTCAGCATACAACTACATGTAAACGTCCTGTGCGTGAGCGCCCTTTGAAATGCTCGAGCTCATCCCAGTTTCTCAGAATTTTGTCTACTTTTTATGGCTTTGAAATTATCAATTTTTTTCCAGGTTTTCTTAGAATTTCTGATAGTTTTGTAGTCGTCGGGATTTTCTGAAATTTAAAGAGGACGACTTTTCAATAGTTTTTTAGCATGTCGCAAAATATTTCACTTGAGGGTTTCCCGAATATTTTCAGGTTTCGGGAGTTTTCTACCATTTGTGATAAAATTTACATTTACATGAATTGCACATTACATTTATTACATTCATTTTTAGTCACAGCGAATTATTACTCTGATTATTTACATAAAACTTATATCTAACATAGTGCCCAATTTGGATGCGGCCAGTAAAACTCAGCATACAAAAACATGTAAACGCCCTGTGCGTGAACCCCCTTCAATGCTCCCAGTTTCTTAGAATTTTTACGAATTTTTATGGTTTTGTAATTTTCAGTTTTTTCTTGGGTTCCTCAGAATTTCTAATAGTTTTACTGGGATTTTCTGAAGTTTGAACAAGACGACTCTTTTCAATAGTTTTTTAGGGTGTCGCAAAATATTGCTTAGACACACAATTGAAAAAGAAATCCTGTTGGAATTTTCGAAAAATCGCAAATTTGTTTCCCTAGCATAGAAGTGCGCCTTTTGTGTTAGAAGGGTAACACTATTATTATTAAGAAGATAATAAGATTAGATATAAGTTTTATGTAAATAATCAGAGTAATAATTCGCTGTGACTAAAAATGAATGTAATAAATGTAATGTGCAATTCATGTAAATGTAAATTTTATCACAAATGGTAGAAAACTCCCCAAACCTGAAAATATTCGGGAAACCCTCAAGTGAAATATTTTGCGACATGCTAAAAAACTATTGAAAAGTCGTCCTCTTTAAATTTCAGAAAATCCCGGCGACTACAAAACTATCAGAAATTCTAAGAAAACCTGGAAAAAAATTGATAATTTCAAAGCCATAAAAAGTAGACAAAATTCTGAGAAACTGGGATGAGCCCGAGCATTTCAAAGGGCGCTCACGCACAGGGCGTTTACATGTAGTTGTATGCTGAGTTTTACTGGCCGCATCCAAATTGGGCACTCTGTATCAAATGAAAGGTTATGTCAAGTAAACTCCGATTAGCATTCCAAATTCAAAATGGCGGATTACATTTTTTTACAACGCGCTCGGCATAAAGGAATCAAATCAAAGGATATTACATTTAGGTTACTATTAGCTGTGTGGCGTCCTTCCAAATTCAAACTTTCGACCAACACAAAGTGCCAGTTTACCCTTTTCTTTACAACGCTCTCGGTATGGGTATCAACTGAAAGTATATGACGAATACAGTACACTAAGCTATGTGACGCCATTTTAAATCTAATATTATTACACGATAAGCTGACTGGTCTGCATTTTTTTCGTGTAACGATTCTATTGTCTATGTTGCTGTGTAAAAAACAATAAAAATTATTATGATTTTTGCAGCTCCCGAGATCGAAGTTGGGTTTGTTCCGATTTATTAGAATTATTTGTAGTGATTTGTCGTGTAATTTGGCTAGTTCAGTTTTTCATAGTGTTTCCCCGATTACTAAAATTTCCTGGTGTTGGCGTTATTACCGAAAATTGAGATATACTTATTATTATTTATGGCATATTGTACTGGTAGTATATTTGTCGCGCAAAACAGAGTCCGCTGTAGGGCAACTGTTTCCGCCCTATGTCCCATGAGGGATTAAAGGAGCGTAAAGAAGAAGTAAAGAAAGTATATTGTATTGGTTGCCGCCACACAAATATCAAAGATAAATAGATAAAAATACCCTAAATTTCAAACTGATGTTAAACCATTAAATTTGTTTCACCATACAGCAACAAGAGATAAATTTTGCTGTATGGTTAAAAAAATTCAAACTAAGTTGGACTTGCACCACTTTAAAAATAAACATACTTGCAGCACTATCAAGCACTAAAACTTCCATCTCTTTTATTACTAGGATTCTGAATTTTTTTGACCATAACGTGTTTACACATAAAAATATCACACTAAGTTTTATCTAGAACTACCGTTATCTTCATTTTTTTCTAAAATGGATTTACCCCACTTTCAAAATAAACGGCTCATATGACGATGGTGTTGGTGAATGTGCTATGTACTTGAACACCCTAAGTTTGCCCACAAATTGGTTGACCGCACAATTTTTTAATTAACTTATTGTGAATAAAAGAGGCACTTTTGGTATATTTCTTTCAATATCTCCGCCTTGCTAGCCTTTAGTGTAACAAAGAAAGGTTAAACAAGTAAAATGCACGAGATATAAGAGATTTTAATAAATTGTAACAACGAGTTTCCATTTTGACAGTTGTCACCATCAAAACAAAAATTCATTAATATGAATTAATATGAACTGAATATGGGACCCCAAATCATAAGGCATGAATTAAAACATGAAAAATACTTACTTGCGTCTTTCCAGTGAGAAATTAATGAACCTAAAATACTAAACGCGCGAAAAAACACAAAAACTAGCGCCCGCCGCGAAAACAGTCGAACCGAAACTGACATTCATGGTTTGTATCGCGAAATCATCTGTCAAAACATACCTACTTATGTTTAAAGGGCAGCAATGCCAGGTGAACGCGTAAGGTACTCTCGAAAGGTATTTTAAATATTTAATCTTAGTATCCTGTTCGTGCAGTTAGAGGACATTCTGAATTCCGTCCACAAAATTTAGTATCCAGTTCTTGCGGAATTCAGACCTGTAAATGAGCTTTGTACTCTAGAAAATAGATGACTTTTTTTCTGAGTGGAGACTTTTCATTTAATTTTCCGCAGGATTCTTTAGCTTCAAGAAATGTATTTACTATTTTCATGAGCGGAAATTTTGACATTTACTTTTCGGAGGCTACGAGATTGAAAAATGAAACTTTAACAAATGTTCGCGTCAAATAAAAATTATTTAATTGTAATGTGCTTTTTACATTTTAAATGCAAAATTTTTTCTTGATTAATTTATAATGTTTTAGCTATTCAAATTTATAAGAACGAGGATATATGTACATATCTCTAGAACATGCATCTTTGATAAAATTCTCTTTTTCAAATAATGGATTTACTCGATAGGCAAGCAATTTTCTTAACTCATCATAAAGGCGCAGAAGCATTTTCAAATTGTCCAACTGTCACGTCTACATTGTCTACATAACTCTCCCAGCTAAGCGGAATTCAGACTAATTATATGGATTTTCTACAGAGCGGAATTCCGCACGAACAGGATACTGGGCTTTAGGGCCTGTGTGAATTGGGACTAAATTGATGACTAAACTAAATTTTGCAGTTTTCGTCGTTAATGTAGAAAATTGCTGTGTGAATTCGTTTGATGACTAAATTCAATTGACAATAATTTTTACTTTTATAATTTATAGCATATGCTTTTTATGCAGCAAGCACCTAAATAAATAGATGTCGAAAATATCACTATTGACAACAGGCTATTAGTTCTTCACTTTATTTTCCGTTGTATTGAACTATTTTGAAATAAATTCATCCTCAATTTAGTCAACTGTCAAACAATTTAGTCTCCTCGCCAGAAGACTAAATACTGTATTATCGACACTAAATTTTAGTCATCGAATTCACACAGGCCCTTAATATTTAAATTTATGCAATGAGTGGGAGAAAGATAACAAATATTAAAAGAGGATATAAAATCCTTTTCTCATGTCGATAATGAAACGCAGTTTATCCATAAATTATGGCAACTGCAATAAAAGTAGAATTTAAAAGAAATTTAAGGAATTTAAGGAAAAAATAAAATCAAATTATTAAATATAGATTTTTAGAAATTTGTTGATACAAAAATTATAACCCCCTATGGCAAGAAAAAATACGTCTAAATTTATGGATGCGGCGCTGCATGTCGACTTATGACTTAAACTGCCGATCGGCACAGGACCTGAAACTAAAGGAACACCAATCAGCCAGATTCATTCCTCCGTGCGCTTTTGGACACTTAAAAATTGTAGAGAAAATTAGTTATAACCTTAGGGTTATTAATTCTTGAAATGCAATTTGTCCCTCGTGAACATTAAATATGGTGGAAGATTTGTTTTTGGGTGTGTTCCGTAATACACTGGGAGCACTGTGATTTTAGACGTCATGCCAGTGCACTGGGAAGCACGTTCCGTTTAAAAAAGTTATACTGGACTATGGCAGTATATTTTGTATATATCGGAACGGGCGCACAGTACACTGGCTCCGCGATTATTGTTTACAGTAGAAGTATGTTGAATGTTATGAGTTTTCTTGTGCATGACGAAGTGTCAGGCCCTCTTCCTATAGAAAATGAAAATGCCTCCAGGCAAGATGGAATTCTTAAACGGGAAGATTTAAAAGCATTAATATATGGCTAAAAATATTAAATTTCCGTAAGCATTTTTTATTTTGGAATCTACGCATTCTAGTGGAACAAAAGATGTGTAAATTCTCATCCAATCTCGGAAACGAAGTAGCAGAAAAATTGGCAACAGATCTAATATTCATTGCGAGAAAGCAGTGCGCCAAGAAGAATAAGGCACTATTATTTATGTATACAAAAACACATTAATGATAAATATATTGTCTTTATTTGTAATTTAATATAAAAAATTATGTAAATAAAAATACTTCAAAAAAAACTTAAATATTTCAGTCGTAACAAGAGAAAATAAACTTAACATTTCAGTTGCTTTATACTAATCTTTTAATGACTTGTAATGCCTTTTTAATGTATCCATTTTGGTAATACATTTTTTCATTGATATAGGAGGCAAATTCTTTTGCGCTCTTATCATCACTCATATTTTGCACCACATCCTTCCAAACCACTGATTTGGGTGTTTTTTCATCTAGAAATTTTTCTTGATTGTTTTTATAACAATCAATCAGAAGAAGCACTTCTGCTTCTGTCCAATTATATTTACCTGTAAGATGACAACGGATTTTAAAGAAAATAATGTAAAACTAAATAATTATTTAAAAATATCGAAAATTTTCAAATACCGATATCTGCACTGCTATTGTCAATTTCTGATGATGAGCAGCCAACAGGCGAAGAACTAGTATATTCATGTTTTCCTGTTAAAAATGAACAAATTTAGAATAATTACCTGCATAAATATCTGCAAAGAAAAATTTGTAAATTTTTATGAAAAGTTAGGTTAAATTTTTATTTATAAATAAAGTTAATTTACCATTTGCGGCTTTATCGGCGGTTTCTTCGTCTACTAATATCTGGTAGGAAATATTAGAAGAACTATCAATCAAAGTTAATTTCGTGTTACTTGCCATTTTTTGATGCTAACCTTTCACGATTTCCAAAAGCCGCAGAACTGTCAAAACCTGTTCAAACTACTGGGAGCACATTACCTCTTTCAAAGCAGTAGTCCCAGTAGTAAACTAGTGGGATGTTGTGCCTAGAGACTAGCCACTAATTACGCTTTTTCATGGTATTCTTTCTGTTGAATAACACTTCAGACTGGATGACAATATATTAAGTGGAGATTGATCCGCACTCACTTCCAACCCGCCAGATCTGGGAATCGAGGCCAATAATTCGAATGTGTCAAATTGAAAAAAAATCACATCACACATGTAAACACTATATAAAACGAATCTAAACATTTTTCTTTGGATTGGAGGCAAATCTAATGTGATGCACTTTGCACAACAGAATTAGGTGTATTATTTTACTAAAACATACATGTATTACTGTTAAAAATTCGGCTTACCGCCTTTTGTATTAATTTACACCTTAATGTAGTTTTTTTTTATTTTTAACCGACTTCAAAGAAAGAGGAGGTTACTCAATTCGACGTGTAGGTATTTTGTGATCCTGTTCACGCATAACTTTGTAACCCAATAACTTTTTTGCATTTTTTTTGGTTCATTTGAAGGGGGAGCTTCCCACGGTGGTCCCGTTAAATTTTTTCTAAATTCTGATAACGGAGTTCGAAGTTAGGCAGAAAAAACTGTTAAAATTCAACCTGTTAAAGTTCAACCTAAACATTTCATGGGCACCGAACAAATTACTTTATTGTTGTAAATCTGGCAGCAGGCCGATGGCGGAGTGGGTAGAGCGTCGGATCCTTGATTCAGCGTTTGCAGGTTCGATTCCGGTCGGGGCAGCCGGTTTTTTTCTTTTTCTCTTTTTCTTCTTTCTGAAATGATTTATTAACATATTGGTCAGCAGCTTTTAATAATAAAAACTCCGGGAATATAATTTAACTGAATATTTATTAGAGAGCTTTACAAATTCAACCGACAAGTACTCTATCCACAGACTGACTGACTGAAAACTAGAATGAATGCAATATTGTGGGTGTGAGAGCTATTCTGCTTAGTTGTTGTGGTGCAGTTTTTCAACATCCTCCCGGGGGGCAGATGAATTTAACTCCAAAGGGTACAAATGTTGAACGGCTCTTCGAAATTTACCCCCATTGGGAAGTCGAATCTCACAAGCTCGTATTTTTCCATCACGGCCTGGAAATACCGCTTCTATTGCAGCAAGCTTCCACTGCTGTCGCTTCGTAGCTGGATCATACAAGATGACAATGTCTCCGACATTTGGGTTTTCTGAAAGTCGAGGAGTTATATGATGGGCAGATCGTAGCTGCTTGACATATTCATTATTGAATCGTTTAAAGAAACTCTGAGCAATCTTCAGGCGCCGTTTCCAAATTTGCCGAAGCTGAGCATCTGCGCCCAGTGTGGAAGTAGAAAGTGTCGAATTGATCCCAGTTAAGAAGTGAGAAGGAGTTAGTGGATTCAGGTCCAGCGGATCATCTCCAATATACGTCAATGGTCGAGAGTTGATTACTGATTCTGCTTCCACCAGAAAAGTTTCAAGTTCATCGTGTGTCAGAGTTAAACGACCAATTGTTGCTTTCAGGACATCCTTAACTACTCTCACCAGGCGCTCCCACCAGGCCGCTCGCTCGACTATAAAATTCCATTGTATTCGCTTGTCAGCCACAAAATTTTGCATTTCTTCCGAATCCACTACACAAGCTAACTGCTTCAATTCTTTTGAACAACGTTGAAAAGTTCTGGCATTATCCGAAATAATGGTTGTCGGAAATCCTCGTCTTCCAAAGAAGCGTCGAAGTGCAGAAATACAGGACTCCGTATTAAGATTGGGAACTAATTCCAAGTGGACAGCTCGTGTTACTGCACACGTCAGCAGCATTATGTATACTTTAGATGTATGATCGTCAGTTAATGAGGTACGAATATGTAGAGGGCCTGCGAAATCGACGCCAGTAGTTTCAAATGGTCTAGAAGTTACTAGTCTATTCCGTGGTAGCGGTGAGAATGGCTGTGAAATAGGTTTCCCTCGAAGACGCTTGCATACTCCACATCCCCGGATTGCAGTTTTAATTGCTTGACGGGCTTTGATTATCCAAAACCTTTCCCGTACACGATTAAGGGTTGTGTTAATTCCTCCATGCAGAGTACGTTCATGCGCGTCTATGATGATGAGGCTTGTTAAGTGCGATGTCTTCGGGATAATAATAGGGTTTGCTTCCTCATATTCAATATCTGCCAATTGCAAACGGCTCGTTAGACGTAAAATACCGCTATCTTCCAATTGGGGCTGGAGCACTGCTATTTTAGAAGACCCTGGAATCGATTTGCGATCCTTTAGCGCTGCTATTTCTAAGCTGTACTCGTTCGATTGAATCATCTTAATCCAATAACATTCAGCTCCGGAAAGCTCCTCGGCAGTAATAAATCTATTTGTTCTACGGTTACCTCTAAGAACATCTAAAAAACGCAGGACATAAGCTGTAACTCTCAGAAGCTTTCGATATCTACTGAAATGGTTTATATCAAGAAAAGGTAAATGTGACACGTCATCTGTTATGATGTCGGTAGTCTGCAAGCAAATAGAAAAGCATGAATTATTTGATAATATATCTAAGGTAGGCCAATTATCTGAAGGCTCAGAGAGCCATGACGGTCCGTTTATCCAAGCAGTTGATTTTACAAATTTTCTACCATCTAAACCTCTAGTTAGCATATCAGCGGGATTGCATTCGCCAGGGCAATGTCGCCATTCCAATATGTTTGTAAGTTGACGAATTTCACGCACTCGATGTGCAACGTAGGGATTTTTCTTTCGGTGGTCGTTACATATCCAGTGGAGTGCGATCATTGAATCTGACCACATATAGATAGATTCAAATTTACCATCAGTTTGTTCCACGATGAAAGATCTCAATCTAGCTCCGACGAGAGCGGCCGTTAACTCTAATTTTGGTAGAGTAAGCTCCTTAGTTTTATTTTTGCCTTTGTTTTCCTTCAAAGGCGCAATTCTATTCTTTGCGCATACGTAAGCTACATGTATGTTTCCAGTCTCGTAAAGGCTTCGCACGTAAGCAACCGATCCATATGCTAAGGGGCTGGCATCACAGAAAACGTGCAATTCTATACTTCGTCGTTCAGGTGATAAATATATACAACGTTTGACGGCGACATCTTTGAGCAGTGGCAGTGTCAGCAAGTAATTATTCCAGGAGGACTGAAACTCGGTAGGAAGGGTTTCGTCCCAATTATAATTTTTTCGCCAGGCTTCCTGAAACATTATTTTTAGCCCAACTGTAAATGGCCCTAACATTCCCAAGGGGTCGAAAATTCTCGCTAAGGTTTTTAAAATGAGCCTTTTAGTTGCTATCGTGGACAATGACGGATTGTCATTTAAATCAACTCGCAGTTCGTCTAAATTAACATCCCAGATAAGCCCCAACACTTTCTGAACAGTTGCATAAATCTGCTCGTTAAAGTGTCGTCGCAAATCAAGAGCATTAGTGTTCCATTTCCTTAAATGCATTCCAGCTCGCTTCATCAATTCACAGCTCTCGTTATAGATTTTAAGCGCCTGTTCCGAACTATTGACACTAAGGAGAAGATCGTCCATGTAGAAGGAATTTTTTAGTAAATTACATGTTTCATTAAAGTTTTTAGATTCGTCCAGGAAGTGTTTTTGCAAGGTGGCGCCCAACAGAAATGGGCTACAAGTAATCCCGAAGGTCACACGAGTCATTCTATAAATTGATAATTTCGGTCTTTCATTAACATCTCGGATAGGTTCTTCGAACCAAAAAAATCGATGAAAATCCCTATCTTCCTTCGCTAAAGAGATTTGGAGAAAGGCCTTCTCGATGTCCGCGACAACTGCAACCATACCAAGCCTGAATTTTATCAAAATCTCTAAAATATTTGGTAGTAAATTAGGTCCAGTCAAGAGATGGTTATTAAGTGAAAAACTATTGTGCGCTGATGCCGAAGCATCAAAAACAATCCTCATTTTCGAAGTAGTTTTGTCGTATCGGTAAACTGGACGATGCGGCAAGTAGTACACACAAGAAGCTTCTACAAAATCATTTCTGACTCGTTCGGCTATTCCGGCTGAAATTAATTCATTTATTCCCTTATCATACTCGAATAATTTCTGAGGATCGTTGGATAACTTATTTACAAGTCGCTCGAATCGTTTTAATGCACCAAATTGGTTACTCTCTGAAACACGCGGCGCATTTCTCCACAAAAGCTTCGCTTCATATCGCCCCTCTATTTTCACTATATAATCATTTATATTAATATCGCTATTATTATCGGAAGTTTCATTCGAAATGCCCAAAGTATCCAGATCCCAGAACCGTTTGATATATTCATCTTCGCAAATGCAAGTGCACAAAGCCACAGATGGAGTTGTCAAAGTCAGACTGGATTCATAATTAACATCATCAGAAGGGCCTTGTATAGTCCAGCCGAATATTGTATTGGTAGCAATCAAATTCTCATTTATTCGCCTAAAATCAGAGAGGACTACACGTGAATAGTAATCAGCACCTATTAATACACTAATACCGCTTTCAAGATTTTCCATCTTCGTAAAATCATCAGCTAGCGCAAATTGTGCAAAAATTGGAAGCGTTGGCGATGGAACGGGTAGAACATATTCACATATCTCCGGCACAACAACTGCGATAACACAGACGAATTGCTTATCAAAGCGTGATTTTAGCACTAGAGAGACGCGTTCAAATGTTTTTGATGGACTATTTTTACAACCGAAAGGTAGTATCCTAAGCTTCACGGTATCAACAATTGGTAATTTAAGCTTGTCAGCTACACTTTTAGTAACATAAGAACGCTGGCTTCCGCCGTCGAGTATTATTCGTAAATAATTAAACGAAGAATCGGAAGCAAGAGCCTTAACACATGCAGTTTGGAGAAAAACGTCACCAAAATGGTGCGAAGTGGCAGAGTACAGACTTGTTGTTGTCATTACTGGTACTTCATCTTTACCGGTTCCAGCGGCAGTTCGATTTTTCTTATATTCCGGTGTCGCTTGCTTCTGTTTGTAATTGGGCTCACACATTACGGTAGCATGTCTAGCACTACATTTCTTGCATCGCCGGTTACTTCGGCATGATCTGGAAGTATGCCCGCGTTTGGTACAGCGGAAACATCGTCCTTCGTTTTTCAGCATCTCTTTGCGATGATTAATAGTGTGCGTTGCATTGCATTCTTCAGTGGGGTGGACGTTTGACTTGCAAAAATAACACATGCTAAATGATTTCTCGTTTGAAGTAAGCAAACTGGCTGCTGTTTGATATTTATTGTTGTTTCCTTTATTAGTAGATTGAGTCTGTCGCCTTGGCTGTATTTGTGCAGTCCTCTCTAGAGACTCTACCTCGCGTTTGAGAAACTTTAGTAGATTCTGCAACAGCTGATCTCCATAGCAAGTAAGAGAACTCTCACTATCAGCCTTGCTAGCGGTGTCTGCATCATTATCAGACGATTTACCGTAGTCTCGTTTTTCATCGTGCCTATAAAAATCAAGAGTTAATTCGTTTGGCATGCATTTTAATATTATTGATTTTAGCATGACCGTATAACTTGTGCTTGGAACTCCTAATGATGCTAGAGAGCGCATGCTTGAAATAATATGGTTATACAATTTTCGCAGGCCGAGCACGTCAACACAAGAAGTAATATGCGGTAAAACCATGAGTTGCTGCATAATCCGATCAACCATCTTCTCATGATCACCAAACTCTTCTTTGAGCATGGCGATAGCTTCTTGGTAATTGGATTCAGAAGGGGATAATCCCCTTATGGATTCGGCTGCCTTACCACTTAAGTGTGCTTGCAGATAATTAAATTTCTCAGTTGGGTTTAAATCATGCCGCTCATGAACAGCGGTGCGAAACAGCTCCCAGAACGGAAGCCATTCTAGCAGCTCTCTAGAAAAGGTTTTGAGTCCAAGTTTAGGTAATTTGGTAGAACACGTTCGGCGTTGAGTCATGTCACCGCGATGCTGCTGCTCACCATTACTTCCCTCTAGACTGCGTGCTTGTAGCCCTTGCAACTTGGAAATTCGTTGCCGGAGTCGTGTGATAATAGAGATCGCTTTATCATTATATTCGGCTATTTCCTCGCTCTCCTTTTCTAAATCTTCGACCTTGATCGTGTCACGAATAGATGCATTGGCTTCGGTAAGACTTTGATTAGCTGCCGTTAGTCGCCCTAATAAAACCGCTAATTCCTCTTCTATTGCGTCAAAATTCGCGACGTTTGTATCGTTAATTTGCGATTCTGGCGAATTTAAATAATCAAGGGCCGTTTTAGCCAATTTCGTTATCTGCCCGCGATAAACTCCGCGCGCCGCTTTATCCATGTTAATTTTTCGTTCGTTCACGTTATCGTTAAATTATATTCTCAATAACCCGACCGACTTCCCGGGTTTCGGCACCAGATTTTAATAATAAAAACTCCGGGAATATAATTTAACTGAATATTTATTAGAGAGCTTTACAAATTCAACCGACAAGTACTCTATCCACAGACTGACTGACTGAAAACTAGAATGAATGCAATATTGTGGGTGTGAGAGCTATTCTGCTTAGTTGTTGTGGTGCAGTTTTTCAACAGCAGCCGATAGTACTTGACATAGCGCAAAGGGCTAGAGACAGGTATTCTTGTCTGTGGGATCTGTGGGGTGCGAGTTCGATCCCAAGGGCTCGCGGTGCTTTTTTTTTCTATATATCGACAAAATAATTATTTTTTAATTTCCTTCGGGGAATTTTGTTCCATATTAAACAAGTTTTCAACGTGAATGGTTTCTGTAAATTTGCTTCCAGAACAAAAGCCGATAAGAACGAAATTATGGCGAAATTTGCAGCTCAAAAAACTATTGTTTATATCGAATAAATAAATATACCATGACGTGGATGAAGAATCAAAGAATTTTATTGTTTACATTTAATTTCCCAGATATCAATGGCAACTTAACTTTTTATATGCCTTATTATCTTGATCTGTATGTGTGTATAGTGTAAACAAATCTTGCAACTTGATTTTGACCCAGTTCCATATAACCGATCAACTGCAAATTTTGCACATACGTATAGTTCGCATGACAATACAATCTGCAATCAAATTTTGCAGTTGCGCTCCCCGACCCCAGACATGGGTATCAAATGAAAAGGTGTGACAAGTAGAATACACTTGGCTATGTGGCGTCGTAAAAACGTAGGCTCCTTGCAATGACAGGCAATATTAAAAAATGAATGGACTAAAAAGCACGAAATAAAAAAAAATTTTAAAAACCGACTTCAGAAAAAAACCCGCGATGCACAAAAAAGGATGAAATAATTGTTTGTAATTCTTAACAACATCAATCCAATAAGAATGGATCTAGAAAGAAGAATCACTTTTGAAGACGGTGCCAGGTAGTAGTTGACTTCGATTGCACTAACTCTTGCTTCGGCAATTGTTTACATTTCTTTGTTAGGCTTATGCCCTTAATATATCACCCACATGTGTTAGCACCGTCTTCAAAAGTGATTCTTCTTTCTAGATCCATTCTTATTGGATTGATGTTGTTAAGAATTACAAACAATTATTTCATCCTTTTTTGTGCATCGCGGGTTTTTTTCTGAAGTCGGTTTTTAAAATTTTTTTTTAAAGAAAAAATCACGCACGCACTTCACTTTTCTTTAAATGTAGAACATCTACTGAAAAACATAGGCACCTGTTTATCCATAGCATTTATGCACGTGCACGCACACAAGTACCCCCACCTCGCAATGAGACCAACACCAATAATTACCCGCCAAAAATTTGAAAGAATTGATATATTTTAATTGCACCCCATCTATGACAAAGAATAGTGAACACCATCTATGGCAATATTACATTACTCTTCGTTTTACCTATGATTATAAATTTCCATATAATATACAAAAAACATTTCATAAATAATAGAAAATCTGTTGTCATAATTCAGTTGTTTACTTCCTTCGAAACTTTATATACATATCTTGCATTGGAATGTACCTTTTTACGTAAAAATGAATAAATATGTTTATTGCCACATTCCTACAAGTTAGCGTTTGGAGTAAGGGGAAAGCGCTAGATCGGGGTGCGAAAGGACCAGGGTTCGATTCTTGGTGATGGCCGCAAACTTTTTTTTTAGCTATGATGATTTATTGTAGTACTAGCATAAAACCCGCGTGCCTTGCAACGCCTTTAAAAACTGTTTATTATGTGCAATGTTTTCCTTAAAAAAACCAACAAAAAAGTCAGCTGTTATTATCCCTAAAAAGGGTTTATTATAGTGCATTTTTTTAATAAATATGGTAAACAAATTGCTGCGAATATCACCTCTCCTCAACAAATCTGCAAGTTTTAAAGTAGATTGGCATGTATATGTCATCAAGAAAAGTGACATTTTAGGGTTTGACGAACGTTCGTGTTAAGTTTGTTCGCCTATTTACGTGGATGTAAGAAATTATGAAGCAATCACAAATGAATATTAAATAAAGTGAATTTCGAGTCATTCATTTCTACGTGATTATAGGGATGCACTGTCAAAATTTCAGCCCTTCAGCTTCAGAGGTTTGGGTTAACCCCATTTCATCCCCTTAGGGGATGAATTTCGAGTAATCGCCTCTTAGTGGATGTCCATGTCATTACAGGGATGCACTGTCCAAATTTCAACCCTGTAGTTCCAGTAGTTTGGTAAACCAAATTGTACCCCTTTAGGGGATGAATTTCGAAAATCGCTTCTTAGTAAATGTCCACGATGCACTGTCAAAATTTCAGCCGTCTAGCTCCAGCGGTTTGGCTTAACCCCATTTAACCCCCTTAGGGGATAAATTTCAATCGCCCCTAAGTGGATGCCCACGTCATTATAGTGATGCACGGTCAAAGTTAGAGCCCTCCAGCTTCAGCGGTGTGGGTTAACCCCATTTCACCCTATTAGGGGATGAATTTCGAAAAATCGCTTCTTAGTGGATGTCCACGTCATTAAGGGGATGCACTGTCAAAATTTCAGCCCTATAGCTCCAGCGGTTTGGATAAACCCCATTTCACCCCCTTAGGGGATAAATTTCAAAAAATCGCCTTATAGTGGATGTCCACGCCATTATAGGGATGCACTATCAAAATTTCAGCCCTATAGCTCCAGCGGTTTGGGTAAACCCCTTTTCCCCCCTAGGGGATGAATTTCGAAAAATCGCTTCTTAGTGGATGTCCACGCCATTATAGGGATGCACTGTCAAAATTTCAGCCCTATAGCTTTAGCGGTTTGTAAAAACCCCATTTCACACCCTTAGGAGATGAATTTCGAAAAATCGCTCTTTAGTGGATGTAAACGTCATTATAGGGATGCACTGTCAAAATTTCAGCCCTATAGCTTTAGGGGTTTGTAAAAACCCCATTTCACACCTTTAGGGGATGAATTTCGAAAAATCGCTCTTTTGGTGGATGTCCACGTCATTATAGGGATGCACTGTTAAAATTTCAACTCTATAGCTCCAGCGGTTTGGATAAACCCCATTTCACCCCCTTAGGGGATGAATTTCGAAAAATTGCTCTATAGTGGATGTCCACGCCATTATAGAGATGCACTGTCAAAATTTCAGCCCTATAGCTCCAACGGTTTGGATAAACCCCATTTCACCCCCTTAGGGAATGAATTTCGAAAAATCGCTTTTTAGTGGATGTAAACGTCAGTATAGGGATGCACTGTCAAAATTTCAGCCCTATAGCTAAAGCGGTTTGGGTAAACCCCATTTCACCCCCTTAGGGGATGAATTTCGAAAAATCGCTTCTTAGTGGATGTCCACGCCATTATAGGGATGCACTGTCCAAATTTCAGCCCTATAGCTCCAGCGGTTTGGATAAACCCCATTTCACCCCCTTAGGGGATGAATTTAGAAAAATCGCTTTTTAGTGGATGTAAACGTCATTATAGGGATGCACTGTCAAAATTTCAGCCCTATACCTCCAGCGGTTTGCGTAAACCCCATTTCACCCCCTTAGGGGATGAATTTCGAAAAATCGCTTCTTAGTGGATGTCCACGCCATTATAGGGATGCACTGTCAAAATTTCAGCCCTATAGCTCCAACGGTTTGGATAAACCCAATTTCACCCCCTTAGGGAATGAATTTCGAAAAATCGCTTTTTAGTGGATGTAAACGTCAGTATAGGGATGCACTGTCAAAATTTCAGCCCTATAGCTTCAACGGTTTGGATAAACCCCATTTCACCCCCTTAGGGGATGAATTTCGAAAAATCGCTTCTTAGTGGATGTCCACGCCATTATAGGGATGCACTGTCCAAATTTCAGCCCTATAGCTCCAACGGTTTGGATAAACCCCATTTCACCCCCTTAGGGGATGAATTTCGAAAAATCGCTTTTTAGTGGATGTCCACGCCATTATAGGGATGCACTGTCAAAATTTCAGCTCTATAGCTCCAACGGTTTGGATAAACCCCATTTCACCCCCTTAGGGAATGAATATCGAAAAATCGCTTTTTAGTGGATGTAAACGTCAGTATAGGGATGCACTGTCAAAATTTCAGCCCTATAGCTTCAACGATTTGGATAAACCCCATTTCACCCCCTTAGGGGATGAATTTCGAAAAATCGCTTTTTAGTGGATGTCCACGCCATTATAGGGATGCACTGTCCAAATTTCAACCCTATAGCTTCAGCGGTTTGGATAAACCCCATTTCACCCCCTTAGGGGATGAATTTCGAAAAATCGCTATTTAGTGGATGTAAACGTCATTATAGGGATGCACTGTCAAAATTTCAGCCCTATACCTCCAGCGGTTTGGGTAAACCCCATTTCACCCCCTTAGGGGATGAATTTCGAAAAATCGCTTCTTAGTGGATGTCCACGCCATTATAGGGATGCACTGTCAAAATTTCAGCCCTATAGCTCCAACGGTTTGGATAAACCCCATTTCACCCCCTTAGGGAATGAATTTCGAAAAATCGCTTTTTAGTGGATGTAAACGTCAGTATAGGGATGCACTGTCAAAATTTCAGCCCTATAGCTCCAGCGGTTTGGATAAACCCCATTTCACCCCCTTAGGGGATGAATTTCAAAAAATCGCTTCTTAGTGGATGTGCACGCCATTATAGGGATGCCCTGTCCAAATTTCAGCCCTATAGCTCCAGCGGTTTGGATAAACCCCATTTCACCCCCTTAGGGGATGAATTTCGAAAAATCGCTTTTTAGTGGATTGAAACGTCATTATAGGGATGCACTGTCAAAATTTTAGCCCTATACCTCCAGCGGTTTGGGTAAACCCCATTTCACCCCCTTAGGGGATGAATTTCGAAAAATCGCTTCTTAGTGGATGTCCACGCCATTATAGGGATGCACTGTCAAAATTTCAGCCCTATAGCTCCAACGGTTTGGATAAACCCAATTTCACCCCCTTAGGGAATGAATTTCGAAAAATCGCTTTTTAGTGGATGTAAACGTCAGTATAGGGATGCACTGTCAAAATTTCAGCCCTATAGCTTCAACGGTTTGGATAAACCCCATTTCACCCCCTTAGGGGATGAATTTCGAAAAATCGCTTCTTAGTGGATGTCCACGCCATTATAGGGATGCACTGTCCAAATTTCAGCCCTATAGCTCCAACGGTTTGGATAAACCCCATTTCACCCCCTTAGGGGATGAATTTCGAAAAATCGCTTTTTAGTGGATGTCCACGCCATTATAGGGATGCACTGTCAAAATTTCAGCTCTATAGCTCCAACGGTTTGGATAAACCCCATTTCACCCCCTTAGGGAATGAATATCGAAAAATCGCTTTTTAGTGGATGTAAACGTCAGTATAGGGATGCACTGTCAAAATTTCAGCCCTATAGCTTCAACGATTTGGATAAACCCCATTTCACCCCCTTAGGGGATGAATTTCGAAAAATCGCTTTTTAGTGGATGTCCACGCCATTATAGGGATGCACTGTCCAAATTTCAACCCTATAGCTTCAGCGGTTTGGATAAACCCCATTTCACCCCCTTAGGGGATGAATTTCGAAAAATCGCTATTTAGTGGATGTAAACGTCATTATAGGGATGCACTGTCAAAATTTCAGCCCTATACCTCCAGCGGTTTGGGTAAACCCCATTTCACCCCCTTAGGGGATGAATTTCGAAAAATCGCTTCTTAGTGGATGTCCACGCCATTATAGGGATGCACTGTCAAAATTTCAGCCCTATAGCTCCAACGGTTTGGATAAACCCCATTTCACCCCCTTAGGGAATGAATTTCGAAAAATCGCTTTTTAGTGGATGTAAACGTCAGTATAGGGATGCACTGTCAAAATTTCAGCCCTATAGCTCCAGCGGTTTGGATAAACCCCATTTCACCCCCTTAGGGGATGAATTTCAAAAAATCGCTTCTTAGTGGATGTGCACGCCATTATAGGGATGCCCTGTCCAAATTTCAGCCCTATAGCTCCAGCGGTTTGGATAAACCCCATTTCACCCCCTTAGGGGATGAATTTCGAAAAATCGCTTTTTAGTGGATTGAAACGTCATTATAGGGATGCACTGTCAAAATTTTAGCCCTATACCTCCAGCGGTTTGGGTAAACCCCATTTCACCCCCTTAGGGGATGAATTTCGAAAAATCCCTTCTTAGTGGATGTCCACGCCATTATAGGGATGCACTGTCAAAATTTCAGCCCTATAGCTCCAACGGTTTGGATAAACCCCATTTCACCCCCTTAGGGGATGAATTTCGAAAAATCGCTTCTTAGTGGATGTCCACGCCATTATAGGGATGCACTGTCCAAATTTCAGCCCTATAGCTCCAGCGGTTTGGATAAACCCCATTTCACCCCCTTAGGGGATGAATTTCGAAAAATCGCTTTTTAGTGGATGTCCACGCCATTTAGGGATGCACTGTCCAAATTTCAGACCTATAGCTCCAGCGGTTTGGATAAACCCCATTTCACCCCCTTAGGGGATGAATTTCGAAAAATCGCTTTTTAGTGGATGTCCACGCCATTATAGGGAGGCACAGTCAAAATTTCAGCCCTTTAGCTCTAGCGGTTTAGGTTGTGCGTTGTCTGTCAGCCAGTTACTTTTTATACAATAGAAAAAAATCCCCTTACAACTTATTGAACCAAATTTCACCCCCTTCAACCCTTTTGTTCTCCATAAAAAGTAGCCTATGTCCGTCTCCAAGGTCTAAACTATGTCTGTTGCAAATTTCATCAAAATCGGTTTAGTGGTTTAGGCGTGAAAGCGTAACAGACAGACAGACAGACAGACAGACAGACAGACAGACAGACAGAGTTACTTTCGCATTTATAATATTAGTAAGGATAATAAACTAAGCCTGCGTTGATGGTAAAATCTCAAAGCGGCGACTAATTAAAACCTTTGGTACATATTCAATTGTGAGCTATAACTCAATCTATAATGGAGATTCATAAGTATTACACTGACCAACGCTATATATAATTAATCTTGAAAAGTTTTTGTTAAAGGCTTATGTAGGTTATAAGTTGTGAGACTTTGCGTAATCTAAAACTTAACAAAGTATTTAACAAACACTACAATATAATCATCATAGCTTAAAAAAAAGGAAATCAAATGTAAACAATAAAATTCTTTGATTCTTAACCCACGTCATGGTATATTTCTTTATTCAATATAAACAATAGCTTTTGAGCTGCAAATAAAAATTATATGCCATAATTTCGTTATCATCGGTTTTTGTTCTGGAAGCAAATTTAGAGACGTATTCATGTCAAAAGCTTGTTTCATATGAAACAAAATCCCCGAAGGAAATTAAAAAAAAATTATTATGACGAAAAAAAGCACCGCGGAGCCGAAGGATCGAACTCGCAACCCCACGAGTCACCAGCCTACGGTACTTCTCGCTACTAGCGAGTCGCTAGCCCTTCGCGCTCACGGTTCGCCGGAAGCAAGAATGAGTTTGACTAAAATGTCGACAATATCTGTTATGGGGAAATGGTTCCTTATCAAGTCAGGATTCCAACAAAACAAACCCGAAAATCAAATTTGATCATTTAATCAAATGACGAGGGCGTTTTGAAGTTTTTTTGGTAGAGGTTTACATATCACCCTGTATTTTTGTAACCCTTCGAGCTATTTTCATGAATAAGATATCAGAGTACGCAGAATACTCCCACCTATCTAAAACTGTCAAAATCAAGGTTCTACCATATCTACTTCCAGAGTAATGAGTCGTCAAAGTCAAAACTTTGGTTTTTTTCACTAAAAATTCAACTAAAACCACCTTTTATGGCTGGTTTACACGTATTAAGTAGTCAAGTATTTAACTAAATTTTAACTTAATTTTAAGTGACTTAATGCATGTAAACATTGAATTTAGTAATAAGTTGCAAGTTAAAATTTAGGGGGTAAGTAAGCAAGTAGAATAGAATTTTTTCTATTTTTCGGTTTAGTAGGTGGGTTTAGTGATTCATTTTAGTTAGATGCATAAATTTGTTTGAATAGCGTCGCGTTCGTGTAAGTGAATATTTTATTTTGAAAATGTCGAAGTGGTCAGAAGACACTACGATGCAGTTCGTTGAAGAGTATTTAAAGCATGAATGTTTGTGGAATGTAAGAAATAATAAAGAAGGATACAAACAAGCGAAACAACAAGGGCTTGAGATAGACTGCGAAAACTATTTCCAGTAGCGAGAAAATATAGTGTAATATGCAATTTTAATTTTGGTTCTAATGCACATCGCATTACAGTATCTCTTTTCTGTATCTCATGTTGAACTTTAGACAGCAAGAGTAATTAAAGGATTCTTCTGACATACGTAGCCCAGAGAAACACTCTTGTTCATCTTCTCCATCTAATTCATGGAACAAAGTTGCACTAGCGCCGTATTCATTTCTCCTGCTTATCCAATTTCTCACCCACAATCTTTTAGGTATTCTCTCTTTTCTGGCTATTTCATCTTTTACTTCGTCGAAAATCTCATTTAAAACAAATTTTATGACTCTATTTTTTAAAATTTTGAAGCCCATCTTTAGCGAACTACAGAGCTTCACTAAAATTAAGTGTTGAATACGTGTAAACGATTACTTGAAATTAAGTCACTTAAAATTAAGTTAAAATTTAGTTGAACACTTAACTACTTAATACGTGTAAACCAGCCATTACTCGAAAAAATACGTAGTTAACTGATATTTTTTTTTTTGCAAAATTGGAATGGTTGAACAATTTCCTATGAATAATGTGTGGACAATTTTTATCCTGCGGCTTTTATTTTTGGAGTTATAAGCAATTTTGATGTTAAAATTGGCCTTTGGTAAATAAATAAACAAAAAATAATTACGCACTCCCTAATTCTTGGAAAAAAAGACAGTTAGATATTTGAAAGCAGAAGCAATTTTCTCAGTCTTAAATGAATATTTTTGTGAGTTAGACCAAATTACTTTTTGTTATAGTGCTAAACTGCTAACTCATAATGACTTCTAATAGTACCCACGAAAAAAATAGAGTTAAAGTATGCGCACCTTGTGGAAGAAAGATTGTCTTTGGCAATAAAAAAGAAAACCACTTTTTAATACACGCAAATCTTGAAACACTAATAAAAAGTATTTAAATACTAGGTTTAATATATCTGACGAAAGATTTCCAGTAAGTATTTGTGGAACCTGTCGTCATGCTCTTCAAGACCGTGAAAAAAATAATTTGACTAGACCCTTGCAAAAAATGCCTAACTATGAGGATATAAAACTTCGCAAAGGCACTCGATCTCATATTTGTGATTGTAATTGTTTTATCTGCTTGGCAGCTAGATCAAAATTACGTATAAAAATAAAAAAAGGCAGAGGATGTGTTCGGAATTCAACAGTACATACTATAGATGCTTCTACTGGGCTTTACGGTGCTTCTAAAATAAATCAGCTACAAGAACTAGATAATATAAGTGATATATCTGACTGTTCTGTGAGTGTGTGTAAAAAGTGTTATCAAGAAGTTGGTAAAGGTAAGAGACATTCGAGTGATTGTGAAAAAAATATTGAGAAAAATATTTTAAAATTCGTGATGAAAATCCCTGAAAGAAAGCAAGATCAATTAATTACAACCTTATTGAAAAGAAAAATTGATGATATGGAAAATAATGAACAAAGGGCTTTAGACAAAAAACAGGACAATCATTTAAACTTAAGTACTTATGGTCCAAAGGCTACTGTTTCTTTCAATCCAACCATCCAAAACAAAGTAATATTTACTGAAGAGTTTTTAGACAATTTCCAAGTTAATGTGGGGGTATCAAATAACCATATGAAAAAATTGACCAATCTATTAAGAACTGCTGTTGGAAGAAAGTCAGTACCTACAAATTATAGAAATCATATTTATAAAAAATCGTTGACTTTCGAAAACGTTTACGAAGCCAAAAAATATTATTTCGATTGTGAAAATGAAAATGAAAAAGTTGAAAGGCCTGTCGTTTACGCAAATGCCGAAAAACTACTAGATATGGTTTTAAAAGAAAGAAATCAGATCGGAAATATTAAAATTAAGGTAATGGCTGATGGTGGTCAAGGATTTTTTAAGATTTGTATGAGCATATTAGCAGAGAACGAGAACGATGAAGATAGTGCTCCTGACAATAGCACTCCTAGAAAAAAATAAACCTGTACTCTGAAGGAGGAAGTTCTGCGCATAAAGCGAAATTGGGTAGTGTTCATAGGTTGATTATGTTGTGCATCGTTCCGCAAATAAAAGAGACATATGATAACATTAAGATTTTATTTCAAATTACCGATCTTAATAGCATACCTTTTAAATTTGTCTCAGATTTTAAAGTTCTGCTCATGGTGAACGGCCAACAAACAGCCACTTCAAGTTACCCATGCCCATACTGTTTCGTATCACTTCAAAATTTACGAAATAGACTAACTTTTTTCAAAAAAAGAGCAGTATAATAAATAATGATGATAACTCTGATTGCACAGACGAAGAAAATGAAAATAGTGACGATATTTTTCGTTTAAAGACTTTCGGCGACTTAAGACACGACTATAATAATTTTTCATCTCTGGGTGGAAGTAATAAAAATAATGCCAAAGATTATAACAGCACAATTAATCTTCCACTTTTTGACGAAGCAGATGAGATATTTGTACTGCAAAAATGCATTATTCCAGAACTTCACATAATGCAAGGGTTTGTGAATCACTTGTTCTGGGATGGACTTGTGCATCTTGTAGGCCGAAAAAAAGCTTTAATCTGGCCAACAAAATTAAACCTTATATCCAAGAACTATTATAATAATGTTTTCGAGGGTAACGCTTGCAGGAAACTTTTGTTAGAAGCAGATCAGCTGTATGATAAGAACATTTACGAAGAAGTAGGTATTTGCCGAATTACGCCTTTTGTTTCAACACTGAAGGCAATGAATAAACTTGTAAACTGCTGCTTTTCTACTAAAAAGGTTGCTGGTTCTGACTTGAAAAAATATATAGAAGAACTAAAAAAGAATTATATAGCTTTAGAAGAAGTATCAGTAACTCTAAAGGTTCATATAACTTTGCAACATATAGAAGATTGTATACATTTTTTCGAAAGTAATGAAGGCTTAGGTGTTTGGTCAGAGCAAGCGGGCGAATCAATTCACAAGGAATTTTTGAAATATTGGGATAGGTATAAAGTTAACTTTACTGGCGATCAATTGTATTTAGATCAGCTAAAAAAAGCTGTAGCCACATTCACTTCAATACATATATAAATTATTTTTTAACTGTATTATAAAAATCTATTATTTTTTTATAATTTATTGTTATGTTTTAATTACGAAATAGACATGGTTTATTAAAATTCAGTAACGAGAGACTCACTTTTTTATTGATTTTTTGTAATTCAATTTTAACTTTATTTTTTATTTTGTTTACTCAAATATTCTGTCAAAATCAAGTATATCTCATTTCACGATTTATTATAATGTAATAAGAAGGTACTATTAAATGTATTGTATTGTGAAAAAACCAAAGTTTTGACTTTGACGACTCATTACTCTGGAAGTAGATATGGTAGAACCTTGAATTTGACAGTTTTAGATAGGTGGGAGTATTCTGCGTACACTGATATCTTATTCATGAAAATAGCTCGAAGGGTTACAAAAATACAGGGTGATATGTAAACCTCTTCCAAAAAAACTTCAAAACGCCCTCGTCATTTGATTAAATGATCAAATTTGATTTTCGGGTTTGTTTTGTTGGAATCCTGACTTGATAAGGAACCATTTCCCCATAACAGATATTGTCGACATTTTTGTCAAACTCATTCTTGCTTCCGGCGAACCGTGCGCTATGGCTGATACTATCAGTGGTTGACTAATATGTTTATAAATCATTTCAGAAAGAAGAAAAAGAGGAAAAAAAAAACAATCTGCCCAACCGGGGCTTGAACCTGCAACGCTACGCGCCGCTGGATCGAGGATCCAACGCGCTACGCACTCTCCCACCGACCTTCTACCAGTTTTGCAGCAATAAAGTAATTTGTTCAGTGCCTATGAAATGTTTAGGTTGAACTAATTTTAACCGTTTTTATGCCTAATACATACAAATTTAGTTAATAAAAACGTAAAAATATGCTTTTAAACAAAGGGCTGCAAAATTTTTTAGATATGGGGCAAATCGTTTGTAAAATTTTTGTAAAATATTAAAAATTCTGAGAAAAATCACTTCCTTATATTCATGGACTATAAGGACGGTCTTAAATACATCGTTCGTGCAATTAAATTTATAAATTTTCATTCATTTCAGTAAGCGTTTATATGCCCTGGTAAAAATTAGATACAACTTTTCTTTTTAAACCTACCAAATGTTTCGTTTTATTTTTTGTGACAAATCCACAGCGAAGTTCGATAAAATTGAATTTGTTTTGCTCTACAGCACCACCTACATGACTATAAACTATAATAAAATGAACAGCATATAAAATATGCATATAAACAAATAAATACTTCATATTATTTCCGCGAAATTTATAAAGCCGCCGAAGAGCCATAAAAACTCAAGAAAATGATTTTTTTGCACTTTTAATTAAATAAATGTTTATGTTCTCCTGAGTATCATTATTAAATAATATAATTTAGTGAGAAATAGAATTAAAACATGTTACACCGAAGTAAAAAAAAATGTTTTATTTCACCATTTTGCGGTCGGGGATTGAACTTGGTTCGCCTGGGATAGGACTCCAGCGCCTTACCTCTAGGCTACCGATATATGGACTTTATTAGAAATCTCTTTTTTGTTGTTAAATATACTTCTGGTTGAAATTTCCAGACCATTTTCTCAGTTTTTGGTCTTTTGACCAAGAGCTACATTTTGAGATATTTCCCAAGTCTGTAGCTGCAGTACTTTCAGAGATGAAAGTAGGCTTCAGACGGACAGACGGACAGAGCCTCTGTATAAGCTTTTTTTTTTTTGAAAAAGCTAAAAGGGGAATTTTCATGACGTCATGAATATTCCTAAAGCACTGCGACAGGGCACTGTTTGGTGAAAACGGAACTGCTACTACTGGCGCAGTGCTTCCAGTGTATTACGGAACGCAGCCTTTCTGGTTGCAAAGCATTTTTTGCTTGGAATAATTTAATTGAATTGGTTTCTTTTAATTGTTTGTGTTAGAACATGAATTATGGAAAAATAAAAATTCTATTTTGTGTAGAAAATTTAATAAAAAATAAAATAAAATGAATTTGTGTGTTAAATGAAAATGTATAAATTGAGATTAAATTAATTCTTTATTTGTTGGCAAACCTATAAAAAAAAGGAAAGGTAAACTAAGGCCACATGCCTTCCTAACGAGGCATCCTTTTTGCTAATTCCAAATAAAACTCGGTTCCTCATGGCAATGACTTTTCGAGCCTCAAGGGTACAAGACACATAGGGGACATAGACACGGTACGTCAAAACGACAACTTCAAGTGTCAATATCTGGAAATCCAACCGTGATATCAAAATTCATGGTAAAATTGCGGGAACCGTATAAAAAAGGGGGTAAAAAATAGACCCAAAAATTACCCGGTATTATCCGTATTATTACTTTGAGCTATTCTCAAATGAAATTTGTTTACGGAGTGCGGTCCTCACATTTTGCATACTCAACTACTTCCAGCGCCTGCACTAAATTAAAAAAAAAATGGAAAGTTTAACATTAAATAGCTTTATTAGTAATGATATTCTCTCACAGACATTACAAAATTTCGTATAATATTTCTGCGTACAGACACAATCTCTACAATAAAACATGAAAAACCAAGAATAATTCCAAAAAGATATGTTAAAAAAATTAGTCGCATATGTGTTAAAGCAACGTTCTCAAATTCTTTTCTTTCATCTCGGATTATTTTAATAAGACCAGCTTTCAAGCCATCCTGAAAGGCAAACAGATCACAAGTACTGAAGTATCCCATTTGTTGAAGTGTTAATATATGATTATCAAAAGATCGCAAAAGTGGTGAATTTAAAGCTAGAGGGAATCTCATTAACAGCATAAAGGAGCACAATTTTGTTTTTCTAAATATTGGCCGAGTCAAGAGTCTCTGCTGTTCATACAAAATATTTATAGGGGATTCTGCTGATACATAAGCCATTGAACTATTTAGCTTGTACATGCTTTCAAAATACAATTCATCATCCATAGGGAAAGCAATATCCGCGATGTTTTTCAACAAAGTCCCAGAATGTAGCATCATTTTGTACCAACTTTTCAGTACTGCAACTTTAAAGCCACTTTTCCGTAGATCATCTATTGTGCGAATTTCAGGCTCATATGATGTTGTTGTAAGAAAGCTTGCCAAGAATGATAAATACATGTTGGATATTACAAAAGCCATAAAAAGGGAAAGTCCAAAAAATATAGTCCATGCTTTTCCTAATTGGAAATTTGTGTTGGATATCGAAAAGTAAAGAACACATTTAATAATGTTCATAAGCAGTTGTCCAAATTCGAAATTCAGTTTTATCGTGACAGATGTGAGATATCCCAGTGTTGTAGCATAGATGATGAAACAAAAAATTCCAGTCCAAGTTAATTGCGAAAACGGTCGGATTAAATATAGGTAAATAATGTGGCAACGGCTTAGCAATTGGAACTAAAACACAATTTTGTCGAAACCACGCTGGATAAACTAGTGATATCCCATTGGTAGATACTATAAGGATCGTTCTTTTCCCATATGTCTATTAACTCGAAAATGCCCAAATCGATTTGTTTGTTTATTTCTTACAATATCCAGCCTTTCAACGACACCGGAAAATTTCTTATTAATACCATTAAAAGTTGCGTTGTGGTTTTTAATGAACATTAGAACAACATTCGTTAAAATTCCAGTAAAGACCTTCTCACCTTTTTCGTTTTGATAGATTAAAACACGTGGAGGATTATACTCATATCGGGTTTTTAACGGATATCCTTTCATATTCTTCAACTTATCTCTGTACAAGTATGCTGCAGGAGATTCAGTAACGTCTTCCATTTCTAAAACAGGAAACGGATCGAATGTGTACAATTTTCTTGTTTTGGCAATCATTGCAACAACATTCAAGAAATCATTTTTCCAAAACCATTTAAAAACTCTCAACAAGTCACTTTCTTTAGTTTCTACTGTGAAAACAACCAAAATTTTCGTACTGTGAGTTCGATTCAAAACCTCATTGGCGATTCCTAAAACTGAAAACGTTTCATTTCGAATAAACAAAAAACAGATAAAATTATCGATGAAAGTATCTTTGATGATAAAATCTGCAACTGTTGTTAAAACAATTGTGGACAAACGAAATTCAATTTGAAGCTGCGAACAGAAATCGTTTAGATCAAATCTTGATCCATTCTCGGAAATTATTAATGCGTGGTCAAATTTGTGAAGGTTATGTAAACGCCCAGTTAATTCAATCAAATCAGTTTTTATCCCGTTGTCGGAGGCCTCAAATTGACATACAAGTAACACCAGCACACCACAAAACATTTCCGAACTTGTTGAAGTCTCTATATTTTACCAATGAATTGGGAAGAGCATTTCCCCTCTTTACTGGCGATCATCTATTTGCTACATACTTCTAGTAACGGGTGTAACCCATTTTTTAGGACTATTTAATTTCGTTAAAAGGACTCATTCGTAATTAGCACCGAAGAACTAATACAGTGTTGGATACAGGGAGGGATGTCCCATAAGCTTTATGATTTATGGTTTACTTTAGTTCTGTGGAAAAAAATGTCTCGTGAAAGCAATTAATCTAGAAAATTTGCCTCTGAATATCAAAAAAACATAATAATAAAAATTACTATCTTGATTTTTAACCAAAAAAAAAAAATTGAGCTAATGCCACCCTGAAAAATATCCCTGAATACTGTCCTATTACTCTTGGTATGAGCGTGGAAACCTTAACCGCCACCGGCCCAAACACAACCCCAGATTCTCAAGGGAGACAGCAAAATAAGAGTCACAGTCAGGAGTCAGGCCTGCAGCACAAACGCGCCTCAGTTCAGATTTCCGACTTAGAGCGCGTTTATTCCTTAGAATACAAAACTACAGGAAGGGCGTTCGTTTTGTGTGAGTGTCCACGCTTTGGTAGTTGTTTGTACATTACAAGCGTAAAGTAACTCTGTCTGTCTGTTACGCTTTCACGCCTAAACCACTGGCCCGATTGTGATGAAATTTGCTACAGAGATAGTTTAGATCTTCGAGACGGACATAGGCTACTTTTTATGGAGAAAAAAAGGGTTGAAGGGGGTGAAATGGGGTTCAATAAGTTGTAAGGGGATTTTTTTCTTTACTTTTTTTTCTATTGTATAAAAAGTAACTGACTAACAGACAACGCACAACCTAAACCGCTAGAGCTAAAGGGCTGAAATTTTGACAGTGCATCCCTAGGGATTTCGCGAAATTCATCCCCTAAGGGGATGAAATGTCGTCAACGCAAAACCGCTGGAACTATAGGGCTGAAATTTTGACAGTGCATCCCTGTAATGACGTGGGCATCCACTAAGAACCGATTTTTCGAAATTCATACCCTAAGGGGATAAAAAGGGGTTTACCCAAACCGCTGAAGCAACAGGACTGAAAATTTGACAGTGCATCCCTATAATGACGTGGACATCCACTAAGAAGCGATTTTTCGAAATTCATCCCCTAACGGAGGTGAAATGGGGTTTACACAAATCGCTGGAGCTATAGGGCTGAAATTTTGACAGTGCATCCCTATAATGGCGTGGACATACACTATAGAGCGATTTTTCGAAATTCATCCCCTAAGGGGGTGAAATGGGGACAACCCAAAACCGCTGGAACTATAGGGCTGAAATTTTGACAGTGCATCCCTGTAATCACGTGGAAATGAATGACTCGAAATTCACTTTATTTAGGATTCCTTTGTCACTTCTCTTGATGACATATACATACATGTCAATCTCTACTTCAAGACTTGCAGATTTGTTGAGCAGAGGTGATAAACACAGCAATTTGTTTACCATATTTATTAAAAAAATTCACTGTAATAAACCTTTTTTAGGGATAATAACAGCTGACTTTTTTTTGTTTTTTTTTTTTAAGGAAAACAGTGCACATAATAAACAGTGTCTTAGCGGTCCGTGGTGTAGCGGCCTATACTTACAGCAATTTATATTGTATCGGTTAAATTATGGACGCTACGAGTATGCCAATTAAAAGGAAATGAAAATGATAAAACACTCTTCTTCACAAGATTCCACGTATTTATTTTTCTTATCCAAAAATGTATTTCTAAAGCCCTAATTCACAATTCAAATTTTAATCGTAAAAAAATTCACTTCTTAAAAATAGATTACTTATTCACTTCTTCAAGTATTTACAAAGTTCTCTTCTTAAAATTAGTTTCACAATTCACTTCTTAAAACTAATTACACCACCTGAAATAAAATCAATAAAATTGAAGCGATGTTCGTATGAACATGTTTGCCCAATTTTATTGATAGATTAGTGAAATAAATTCCCTTTTAAATAACAACTGAAACAAAATTACTGAATAATGCATTGGCCTGATGTCTCCAATGGACATGTTAGAACCAATAAAAAATGATTCGTAATTATACCTGAGCTTTAAATTAACAACTGCCGACTTAAAAATTACACTTGATGATAAAAAACTAAAAATGCCGACTTCTAAATACACTTGATGATATAAAATTAAAACTAAAAAACTGCCGATTTAAAACTAAACTTGCTGATAAAATCAAAAATTTGCCGAATTAAAATAACTTTGTCTTTTCCTGCCAACGGTTTCTGTAGAAGTGAAAAATTTTTATTCGTCCTCCTTGACCTTTGGCTCTCTCAAAATTTCCAATTTCCTTGGAAATTTGGAAGCCGGTAATTTTTTAAAGTTGTCCCTGTCTTTTTTGTTCGGATCTTTCGCTCAGGTTTATTGGCGAAATCGCTGACATCCAGAATTTATTGTCAGCAAATTTTAGCACAATTTGACAGTTTGACGTCTCAAATTGTCAAGTTTCGCCGGTGAATTGTTTTTATTATTCAGAGTTATTTTTTATTATATATTTATTATATATATGTATATATATTGAAGATGAGGCTGGTTTTTTTATTATAACTCTTTCGGCGGGATTGTGCTTGTGGAGTCCCAGGCACCAGGTATCTTTTTAAATATTTTGCTGTTTTAAATAATTTTGTTTACTTTTAGGGTTCAGCCTAAACAAACAGTTTTTATTTGAAGGCGTTGCAACGCATGCGGGTTTTATGCTTGTTCTTTATACTTTCTTTCTTTTTTAAGTTAGTTTTGACAATATAATTTCAGATAACTTTATAAAACAAACTCGTCTTAAAAAAGTATTCCATCAAACGCGGGAACACAAGCAGCTAACTAACCCAATTTGACAGTTGACTGACCCCCAGATTTCACTACGCTCACATACAGGGATTTTACAAACGAAGGCCTTTCCTTTTGTTCTCTATTCTAAGGTTTATGTGCCAGTGTCAGTCTATTGGACCCAGCGTTGTCAACTTAGTGGTTTTACCACTAGAACTGGCCTTGCATTTAGTGTGAAAAACCGTATCTAGTGGCTAGTGGGTTTGTTGGTGGTAAAGCCTAGTATCCAGATCGGGTTGCGCGTAAAAAAAGGTAAGTGAAGTGAGAGTGATTTTTTTTCGCTTGATTTTCCCTTACCAGTATCCAGTTCGACCGAAATATCACAGGTTAAAAATTTTTATGACCAGGAGCGCGTTCAAAAACTTTATTATGGTTAACCACGATGTAAGCCGTGGTTATGCTGCATCACTTAATTTAACCACGGTAGTTTAGGTATAATCACAGAGGTTAACTATGAGTTAAAGCAGAAGAAGAAAAACGTCAAAATTTAAACTTAGAAAATAATACTACAAGTGTGATTTTTAAACATTTTTATTATAAGTAATAATGGAAGATAGGAAAAAAACTGTTGTTAATTGTGGCTACTTTAGGAAAACATTTTCATACTTCCCTTAATAATGCTTGAAATATGGTAACTTCGCCAATAGATATATGTATTTACATGTTGTTAATAAGTTTCATTCATTTAGATTATGGAGGATAACATGTCAGACAGCGCCGGCCCTAGTCCTTGTTGAGAGTGGAGCGAGTTAGGGATTGCAATACCGGAGGTATTTTTCAATACCGATATTTCGGTATTGTACCAAAACGATACCGGGATACCGGTATTAATACCGGTATTATGATAAAAATTAAAATTTGTTTAAATTATGTACCAAACAATAACAAATGGCACATACGCATCGAGTGTAAATGTTCGTAAAAACAATAACAAATGTTTTTATTCAAAATTGAATAAAATTGAAAGAGCTTAGATAAAATTCCATTGTGATTGGAATAAATAAAGTAAGTTTTGCTTAAATCATTGAAAAGCATTAAAATTATAATTCTTTAGCATTAATGCTGTACTTACTGCATAAATGCTAAACTCGAAGCAATAATGCTGAACTTACAGCATAAATGCTAAATTCGAAGCATTAATAGCGAATAGGGGGCCTCGGTAGCCTAGGGGTAAGGCGCCTGACTACTATCCCAGAGGTCCCGGTTTCGAATCCCGGCCAGCCCCACGGTCCTTCGCCTTTTCCACTTTTCCACCCACATAAATTTCCTTCTTTCTTCTCCCCTCTTTACATTCCTGATTCCTCCTGTTATAGCCTTCGCTAGTCCTTCCCCACTCCACCAAGCGCATGTCATCGGTTGGTTGAAGAGATTCAACTCATTTCAGGAGGCAAACACTCCAGCGAGTTGTTTCTCAAATGCCCCGATGTCAGAGTCGCGAAATGGTTGGAAGTAGGTGGAATAAAAATATATCGCGGCTAGGTTGTGGCAGCTCCTTCCTACTTCTCTCTCTCTCTACTTCTCATCTTCCGGCTAGAGCTGCTGTTCGACATTCTATAGGAAAAATAGATTGTCGAACAGTACAAAGGGGGCTTTCCCTAAGTCTCTAGTCTATCACATAAAAAAAATAGCATTAATGCTAAACTCATAACCTTAATGTCGAACAAAATAAAGAAAATGAAGAAAATAAGAAATAAGAATAAAAGGACACACCAAAAACCATTCATTGCACAAGTACTTTAATGTCAAAACACGACAGTTATATTACACAAAAATACACAAATTGTGTAATTTGTCAATGCTGTCGTCACCAAATCGACTTCGCAGTAGGGTGGGTGCCAAAATACAATTCCAAATTTGCTACGTTTTTAATAATTTACACTTCGAAATTACAAAGTGTGCCAAACTAAATTTCTCGCATTTCATTTGACAATTAATATTATTTTTTGAATATATGGATGACAACAACTTCTGCAATTTGTAATTGTTTTAATAATTTATTTTAAAGCAGCCTTGGGCCACGCTGTTTTATGTTTTAAAGTAATTGAAACGAAAGAGCTTCATGAGCATCTATCCAGTACGGGTAGAACGCAAGTAGCAGTTATGTACATATTTATAAAGCTTTGAAAAAAATGACTCAATTTTTTTACGAAACTTAGTATTAATTTTATTATTTTGGTGTACGTCTGCTGCAACGTCCTACCGTGTAGGAGGATCAGCCCTTAATGTATTGACGGTGACGAAAATCGTGCACTGAAAATTGCAAGAATTACACATATTTATTCCCAATAATTGGAAATGGATTCAACTAATATGCCCAGAAGTTCAAGATTCCACATCGGGCCATAGATTTCATTCATTTCAGGGTTGTCCTACACATTTGCATAACTAGTATACCAACAGCCTTTAGAATTTTATCTTTCACAATAAAATTGAATTACAACAAACTGTCAAACAAATGTTTGCATAAAATGTCCCTACAATTCAAAAATTTCCTTACCTACATTTCCAAAGACATAAACCTCCGAAAATTTAAATGTAAAATCGAAATGCGTTTTTCATACAAATTGACATTTGAATTGTATTTTGGCACAGCCCCTTAGTGCAAAAATTATTTGTTGTCGAGACTTTGAATGAACAAAAACCTATATTCTTAAATACCGAAATTTCGGTATTGTCTACTAATACCGGTATTGTAATACCGGAGAAAATTCGGTCCGGTATCCCGGTTTTCGGGATCCCGGAATCCCGGTATTCAATCCCTAAGCGAGATTGTCTTTCGGCGCCCTTTGTTCGACGCTTTCACTTCACATAAATTGTATTTCCAGTTGTCCTAGATAAAGCTTTTTTCGAGTACTGCCTGCCTGCCATTTTGTTGCAAGCCTTTATGGGCAGAGGGCCCCATAAGGATTTCGATGGTGGTTTTAGGGTCACAGTTTCGCCTGTGGCGGCAATAGAGGAAGTATGTTTTCTCAAAGTTGCTTCTTTAACGTTTCGCCAACAGCACCACCTTCTTTGGAGGCTATTTGGTTGTATGTATTGCATGGTTGGGTATTCGGGCTTGCCCCAGCTAATAAGGTTGATATAGTGGAGAGAGTCACCTTCTCGTTAAAAGAAGCTTCTCTCCCTGCCATCAGCCCAAAATTGCAGTGTTCACCATCCTGACAACGTCATCTCGGTGAATTTTATACGGTGCACTTTGCTGAGCCAATTCGCCTACCGCCTCCAGAAGTCTTTCTTGCACGGTAACTATTTGTTTCGTGGTCAGAAGAGTCCGGATTGTTAGTCGCAAGCACGCCAATTCTGACACTTTCCGCTATTTGACAGAAGATCGGCTTTGAAGTCGTCTAGACTAGTCTAGTCTATGAAGTCTAGACTTCATTATGGGTGCGTCCGACTTTTCTGAAGGCTTTTCAAACCGTATGGCCAAAGCCTTCGCCCTTTTCGCCGGGTTATTATGCCCTAGAGAACTTCCAGATGATCTAACCCTCTTCTTATTAAGAAAATCGGTATCCTTTTCTTCCTGGGGGGCCACGCAGACCCTACCAGCCTCTACATGGGAGTATCCCGCTTCTAGATCTCGCATAAAACATTTTCGGGCTGCGCCACCCCGTCTTCTGAAAGCGGACGTTTTTTCGAGTCGCCTGTCCGTTTAGGTACCCTTACTTCCGCAGGATATCTCCCAATGTAGGAGTGATTTCAACAAACTCCATCCCTGGATTTACGGGTTCAAACTGCCCCCTGAAGAAGAGTCCTGAACACCTTCCTTCACTGGGACCATATTCAACACCTTGAAGCATGGATCCAAAAATATCTAACTGGCCTTGTAGGTGGTTCTTTTGGGAGCTGTGAGAGCCCCAGAAATGTTTGGAACGTTAAGAAGTGTTCCATCTTCAAAAGTGTTTTAAGGTAATTTTATATTGATACCACGAGCTGGGCGAGGAAGGACGGTCGCCCATGGAAAGCTAATTCAAACCGAAGTTCGCCTGGTATCCAAAGTCCATCATTAGTAGTACCATTCATAACTTCAGCACGATTGTTTACACATTCGGATGTTTTTATCGAGTTAAGATCCGCCGTATTCAGTCTACTCCATGGATCTCGAGCAGGATGCGGCCTAAGGCCATGTACGAACGGTCTTGGAGTCAGTGCTCCCTGCTTATGCCGTGTTCGAGTCATATTGATGAGTACATAGACTTGGATAGCTACAAACTACGCCCTCAAAAAGTGCCATCAAAATTTTATTTTTTGCTCGATATTATTATTCGCATTCATTTTGGCGCCCCTTACCACCTGGCGCCTAGAGCGGCCGCTCCACTCGCGAAGACTCGGACAGCGATAATGAATTGTTGTATACGGGTATACGGGTTGTTACAAGTGCACAATTCAAAAACGACCTAATCGTATTTCGGGGTTCTTTGAAAGATTTGTTAGAAACCACAACAACTCAGAGTTTCAACAACATTTTCGTTTGACTAGGCAGGCGTTCGAGTTTCTAGCTAAAGTTGCTGGAAATTTTGATAATAGAGAGGTGGAGCGACCAATGTTTGATACCGAAAAGCAATTACTTGCGGTAAATTGGCTTTTAGCAAACCAGGAATGTTACAGGTATAACGTGATTTCTGGAAAAAATGATATTTTACAAGATGCTTTCCTGTAACTTTAGGTCTGTGAGTGAAAGGTTCGATATGCCCAAATCAACTTTATCGAAGGCTCTAGATCGGCGTGCGAAAGAAGCAAAAAAAATAAAAAAATTGTAAAATATTAAAAATTCTGAGAAAAATCACTTCCTTATAGTACTATAAGGACGGTCTTAAATACACCGTTCGTGCAATTAAATTTATAAATTTTCATTCATTTCAGTAAGCGTTTATATTCCCTGGTAAAAATTAGACATTTACTTTTCGTTTTATATCTACTGACATCCACTAATAATTTTAATAACTGTGATTATCCATTTTTCATAAACCTACCAAATGTTTCGTTTAAATCATACATATTTTTGTGACAAATCCACAGCGAAGTTCGATAAAATTGATTTTTCGTTTTGGCCTACAGCACCACCTACATTGACTGTAAACTAATAAAATGAGCAGCATATAAAATATGCATATAAAAAAATAAATGGTTAAAAAAATTTTTTAAAAAAAATTCTTTTCATTAACTAAAAAATGTACTGAAAAGTAAAAAATAAAAAATATTTTAAAGAAAGCGTGAAATTTCAATTTTAATGAAAAAGTTAATTAAAAGAATGGCGCATTTTTCATCAAAAATTGAAAATATAACTGTAAATCGCGTGAGATTTACAATAACCCTCAATTTTTTGCTTTGTTAATTTCAAATTCTAACAAAATTTTTTGATGAAAAATGCGCCATTCTTTTAATTAACTTTTTCATTAAAATTGAAATTTCACGCTTTCTTTAAAATATTTTTTATTTTTTACTTTTCAGTACATTTTTTAGTTAATGAAAAGAATTTTTTTTAAAAAATTTTTTTAACCATTTATTTTATTTTCTACTTTTTAGTTTATTATATGTATTCCGCCATTTTATGATGGCAATTCTATTAGATTTAAAAGTACGTCACACAGTTTACTGTATTCATTTGATACCCATGTCGTGGGCTCGGTGGAACATAATTGCAAAAACGGCCGCCATCTCGGAACCGTCTTCTTGATTTTTTTACAAAAAGGTCAGATTGCATTTAGTACTTATACATGATGAGTTGAACTCAAGTTGAACCCAAGTCTAACTACATGTAAACGGGAGTCGAGTTGGGTTAAGGTTGATTGAACTCGACTCAGCTCTGCTACCTGGGTTTAGTTGAAATTATGCATACGGACATGAGTTCAGTATTTGAGTGGTTGAATTTAGTTGGCAGCAGCATGTCTGTGTTTGTTTGTGATGTTTTGTAACGTGTATTGCTTCTTTATTATCAACTCACCCTTAACTCAACTATTCATCTCATCATTCATACACATTAACCACCCGAACTACGAGTGTGTGCAAAATTGGAAGTTGATCGGTTATATTTTCTACTTTTTAGTCTATTATAAGCTTTCCGCAATTTAGTGTTGGCCGCCATTTTGAATTTGGAATGACGCCACATAGCTTATTGTGTTCTACCTGTCATATCCTTTCATTTGATATCCATGTCAGAGGGCCGCGGAGCACAATTTAAAAAATCGGGCGCCATTTTGGAACCGCCATCTTGATATTTTTACAAAATGGCCAGATTGCATTGTCATCCAAACTAAACGTGTATGCAAAATTTCAGCTCTATCCGAAACCGGGAAGTGGGTCAAATTTAACTTCCAAGATTTGACGACAAACAGTGTAAGTGTTGGCCGCCATTTTGTATTTGGAATGACGCCACATAGCTTATTGTGTTCTACCTGTCATATCCTTTCATTTGATACCCATGTCAGAGGGCCGCGGAGCACAATTTCAAAAATCTGGCGCCATTTTGGAACCGCCATCTTGATATTTTTACAAAATGGCCAGATTGCATTGTCATCCAAACTAAACGTGTGTGCAAAATTTCAGCTCTATCCGAAACCGGGAAGTGGGTCAAATTTCACTTCCAAGATTTGACGACAAACAGTGTAAGTGTTGGCCGCCATTTTGAATTTGGAATGACGCCACATAGCTTATTGTGTTCTACCTGTCATATCCTTTCATTTGATACCCATGTCAGAGGGCCGCGGAGCACAATTTCAAAAATCGGGCGCCATTTTGGAACCGCCATCATGATATTTTTACAAAATGGCCAGATTGCATTGTCACCCAAACTAAACGTGTATGCAAAATTTCAGCTCTATCCGAAACCGGGAAGTGGGTCAAATTTAACTTCCAAGATTTGACGACAAACAGTGTAAGTGTTGGCCGCCATTTTGAATTTGGAATGACGCCACATAGCTTATTGTGTTCTACCTGTCATATCCTTTCATTTGATACCCATGTCAGAGGGCCGCGGAGCACAATTTCAAAAATCGGGCGCCATTTTGGAACCGCCATCTTGATATTTTTACAAAATGGCCAGATTGCATTGTCACCCAAACTAAACGTGTATGCAAAATTTCAGCTCTATCCGAAACCGGGAAGTGGGTCAAATTTAACTTCCAAGATTTGACGACAAACAGTGCAAGTGTTGGCCACCATTTTGAATTTAGAATGACGCCACATAGCTTATTGTGTTCTACCTGTCATATCCTTTCATTTGATACCCATGTCAGAGGGCCGCGGAGCACAATTTCAAAAATCGGGCGCCATTTTGGAACCGCCATCATGATATTTTTACAAAATGGCCAGATTGCATTGTCATCCAAACTAAACGTGTATGCAAAATTTCAGCTCTATCCGAAACCGGGAAGTGGGTCAAATTTAACTTCCAAGATTTGACGACAAACAGTGTAAGTGTTGTCCGCCATTTTGAATTTGGAATGACGCCACATAGCTTATTGTGTTCTACCTGTCATATCCTTTCATTTGATACCCATTTCAAAGGGCCGCGGAGCACAATTTCAAAAATCGGGCGCCATTTTGGAACCGCCATCTGGATATTTTTACAAAATGGCCAGATTGCATTGTTATCCAAACTAAACGTGTATGCAAAATTTCAGCTCTATCCGAAACCGGGAAGTGGGTCAAATTTAACTTCCAAGATTTGACGACAAACAGTGTGAGTAAAATAAAAGCGGGCGCCATTTTGGAACCGCTATCTTGATATTTTTACAAAATGGCCAGATTGCATTGTCATCCAAACTAAACGTGTATGCAAAATTTCAGCTCTATCCGAAACCGGGAAGTGGGTCAAATTTAACTTCCAAGATTTGACGACAAACAGTGCAAGTTAAATAAAAGAATTTAAAAAATAAATACTTTATATTATTTCCGCGAAATTTTTTAATGATTTATAAAGCCGTCGAAGAACCCTAAAACATCAAGAAAATGATATTTTTTCACTTTTAATTAAGTAAATGTTTATGTTCGCCTGAGTATCATTATTAAATAATATAATTCAGTAATAGAATAAAAACATGTTCCACCGAAATAAAAAAAAATTGCATTTCACCATTTTGCGGCCGAGGATTGAACTTGGTTCCCCGGGCATAGGATTCCAGCGCCTAGGGCATAGGATTCCAGCACCTTACCTATGCATCTAGAGCGACAAAACAGTGGTTAGAAGAACGTAATGCTGAAGTCTTGCCTTGGCCTGCGCGTTCACCAGACGTGAATCCGATCGAGAATCTATGGGGAATTGTTGCGCGAAAGGTGTACGGTAATTCGAAACAATACAACACTGTAGAAGAGTTGAAAAAAGCCATTAAAGAAGCATGGATGAGTATTGGCGAAGAAACTTTAAGAAAACTCATAGGCAGTATGAAAAACAGAATATTTGAAGTTATAAAAACCGCGGAGGAAATACACGTTACTAATATAAATATATAAAGTATTAATATTATATATTTATGAAGTGTTAAATGTTAATTTTTTTAACTGGAACTATGGAAATTTCGTAGCTACAAAGCTGAAAATGTATATATTTATTTAAAAAATTTTTAACAAGTAATAACATCAATAAATTGATATAGTTTTTGTATTATTACAGCATGGCAATTATTTATTAAGTATTCTTAAATCACTTTCTTGTTTAAAATATAAAAAAATTGCAAAAAACATAGTGGACCTATGGAAATTTCGCTCACTGTAGTCAATCCCGGGGCGTTCTATACAGTTATGCATTTTAATATTTATATATTATATTTGCCAACTATAGCGTACCTTGAGCATATATGTTGTGACCTGAAAGATGGTGAACTATACCTGATCAGGTTGAAGTCAGGGGAAACCCTGATGGAAGACCGAAACAGTTCTGACGTGCAAATCGATTGTCAGAATTGGGTATAGGGGCGAAAGACCGATCGAACCATCTAGTAGCTGGTTCCCTCCGAAGTTTCCCTCAGGATAGCTGGTGCATTTAAATATTATATAAAATAATCTTATCTGGTAAAGCGAATGATTAGAGGCATTAGGGCCGAAACGACCTTAACCTATTCTCAAACTTTAAATGGGTAAGAACCTAACCTTTCTTGATATGAAGGTTCAGGTTATGATATATTGTGCCCAGTGGGCCACTTTTGGTAAGCAGAACTGGCGCTGTGGGATGAACCAAACGTGATGTTACGGTGCCCAAATTGACAACTCATACTGATACCAAAGATTACCCACAAAGATACGACACTCTCAAAATTTCCCATAAGCTCCCTTGCGAGTGAATATATCAATCGACAAGGTGCAAGCGAGATAAAATTTAATTTAAAAACAAAAAAAAAACCTGAGAAAGAAAGGGTAAATAAAGAAATGTTATTTCACGAAGTGCGAAAGAGACGCACTGATTTCTCTTCTCCGCAATTTTTTGTGCCGTCTGGACTTTTATTTTGCTTGTGTGAATTCATGTACCATTTTCGTGTACTTCATGCTCTGCATGTGTTTGTGTAGTTTGCCGTTGCTCCGCCCTCTCGCCATTCCGGAGTGCGTATATGAATAGAGAAGTTGATCATAGATTTTTACTTTCCTTCTTCTTCGCACAGAAAGGATTACAGTGTCGTATCTTTCTGAGTAATTTTTGCTGATACCATGAAAGGCGTTGCTTGCTTAAAACAGCAGGACGGTGGACATGGAAGTCGTAATCCGCTAAGGAGTGTGTAACAACTCACCTGCCGAAGCAACTAGCCCTTAAAATGGATGGCGCTCAAGTTGTATACCTATACATCACCGCTAAAGCATATGATTTATAAATTTTATAATTTATAAATTTTGAAGCTTTAGTGAGTAGGAGGGTACAATGGTGTGCATAGAAGTGTTTGGCGTAAGCCTGCATGGAGCCGCCATTGGTACAGATCTTGGTGGTAGTAGCAAATAATCGAATGAGACCTTGGAGGACTGAAGTGGAGAAGGGTTTCGTGTGAACAGTGGTTGATCACGAGTTAGTCGGTCCTAAGTTCAAGGCGAAAGCCGAAAATATTTTAAGTTTTAATTTTTTTTTATAAAATTTTTAATAATACTTATATATATTTTGAACGAAAGAGGTTCTAATTCCGTAACCTGTTGAGTATACGTTTGTTATTAAATATGGGCTTTAATGCTCATCCTGGTAACAGAAACAACCATAAAGAAGCCGTCGAGAGATATCGAAAGAGTTTTCTTTTCTGTTTTATAGTCGTACTACCATGGAAGTCTTTCGAAGAGAGATATGGTAGATGGGCTAGAAGAGCATGGCATTTACTGCTGTGTCGATATTTTCTCCTCGGACCTTGAAAATTTATGGTGGGGTCACGCAAACTTCTTAACAGGCCGTACCGATATCCGCAGCTGGTCTCCAAGGTGAAGAGTCTCTAGTCGATAGAATAATGTAGGTAAGGGAAGTCGGCAAATTAGATCCGTAACTTCGGGATAAGGATTGGCTCTGAAGATTGAGATAGTCGGGCTTGATTGGGAAACAATAATATGGTTTATGTACTCGTTCTGGGTAAATAGGATTTTTACATTTTTTTTATAAAAATTGTATTTATCTGTTCCCTGGATAGCAGCCTACGTAGCAGCAGTACTTTCAGAGAAGAAAGAAGGCCACAGACGGACAGAGCTTCTGTATAAGCTTTTTTTTTTTTTGAAAAAGCTAAAACCACCGCGAATGTAAACAAAAATGGTCACCTAATCAATTTCTTTTAATTCATTCACTCAAATCACTAACTAACTTATCACTGTGGATTACCAAACACCAAATTTTGCCACTGCAAAAATAAAATTAAAAACTTGGCGCCTCTATGATATTATACTACGAAAGAGAGAAATTGGCTGGCATCCAGAAAAACCCCTCACCTACAAACAGGTCACAATAAACACTACGAATCTTCATATGTCCACGAAAAACCAAACTAACGCTTAGCAGATGAATTGAACATGAAACTTATTTCCCTCCATAGCCTAAGCATAAAACCCCCTCACCCATCGACATCGTGAATCGGCATCGGTTACGAACTTTCATATGCCCAATAATAATGTTAATCCCAGTGCGCATGAAGAATCGGAGCTGAAATGCTGGCCCTCTACTGCCTCTATCCCTTCGCCGATAACGTCCGTGCGGCGCCTTCTCGGATTCCTGTGTTCCGCATTCCTGTGTTGCGAATTCCTCAAAATTTACTCTCATAATAATTTCAAAACGCGCCTAAAGAAGTATAACTCCAAAAATGATGTTTTTATACATATGCATAAAAATTTGATTCATTTTCTAGATCGCAGATCAATATATATTCAAATGTAACGTTTAACCTGAAACTACTTTATTGGTAAGATATTCTCTCACAGACATCACAAAATTTCGTAATATATTTCTACGTACAGAAACAATCTCTACAATAAAACATGAAAAACCAAGAAAAATTCCAAAAAGATATGTTACAAAAATTAACTGAATATGTGTTACAGTAATGTTTTCAAATTCTTTTCGTTCATCTTGAACTAGTTTAAGAAGACCAGCATTCAACAAATCATTAAATGCAAACATATGACAAGTAGTGAAGTATCCCATTTGTTGAAGTGTTAATATATGATTATCAAAAGACTGCAAAAGTGGTGAATTTAAAGGTAGAGGGAATCTGAATAGCATGTTCGCGGTGCAGATATCGGTTTTTCTTAATATTGGTCTAGTCAAGTGCCTCTGCTGTTCAAACAAAATCCTTGAATTGGCCTGTGGTGTTATATAAGCCAGTGAACTATTTAGCTTGCAGAGATTTTCAAACCACAATTGGTCATCCATAGGAAAAGCAATATCCGGGATGTCTTCCAGCAAAAAGCCGGAAGTTACTATTCCTTTATACCAACTTTCAAGGACTGCCACTTTAAAACCACTTTTGCGTAAGTCGTCCTTTGTGTGAATTTCAGATTCATATGATGTCGTTGTTAAAAAGCTTGCCAGGAATGATAAATACATGTTGGATATTATGAAGCCCATAAATAGGGATAGTCCAAAAAATATAGTCCATGATTTTCCTAATTTGAAACTTGTGTCTGGTATTGGAAAATACAGAACACATCGAATAATGTACATTAGCAGTTGTCCAAACTCCAATTTCCGTCTTATCTTGACTGATGCGAGATATCCCAATATCGTGGCGTATATGATGAAACAGAAAATTCCAGTCCAAGTAAATTGCGAAAAAGGTCGGATTATATATAAATATTGTGGCAAAGATTTTGCAGTTGGAACTACTACACAATTTTCTCGAAACAAAGCTGGATAAACAAATGATATACCAATGGTATTATAGGGATCGTTCTTTTGCAATATGTCCTTTAACTCGTAAATGACCAAATCGGTTTGTTTATTTCTTACAATATTTATCCTTTCTGCCATACTAGGAAATTTCTTATTAATACCATCAAAAGTTGCGTTGTGTTTTTTAATGAACATTAAAACAATATTTGTTAAAATTCCAGTAAGGACCTCCTCCCCCTTTTCATTGTGATAGATTAAAACACGTGGAGGATTATTCTCATAACGCGTTTTTAACGGATATTCTTTCATATCCTTCAACTTATCTCTGTACAAGTATTTTGCAGGAGATTCAGTAACGTCTTCCAGTTCCAAAACAGGAAACGGATCGAATGTGTACAACTTGCTTGTTTTGACAATCATTGCAACAACATTCAAGAAATCATTTTTCCAAAACCACTCAAAAACTTCTAACAAGTCATTTTCATTCGTATCCGCTGTAAAAACAACCAAGATTTTCGTGCCATGGGTTCGATTTAACACTTCATTTGCGATTTCCAAAACGTGAAACGTTTCACTTTGAATAAACAAAAAACAGATAAAATTATCGCTGAAAATATCTTTGATGATAAAATCTACGACTTTTGTCAAAAATATTGTCGGCAATCGAAATTCACTCTGGATTTTCAAACAAAAGTTGTCCGAGTCAAATGTTGCGCCATTCTCAGAAATAATTAGTGCTTGTTCAAATTTGTGATGGTTTTGTAAACGCTCAGTTAATTCAATCAAATCGTTTAATACAGCGTTATTGGAGACACTGAATAGCCATGTAGACAACAGCAGCAGACCATACAACATTTCTAACCTTGTTGAAGTCTCTGCATCTTACAAGTGATTTGTGAACAACGTTTTTGTGGTGATTGCCTATTTGCTACATACTTACATATGTATATTATAGGATGTTCCCCAATTGTTAAGGTTATTTAATTTCGTTAAAAGGATTCATTCTTAATTTTACCCAAGAACATAATAATTTCACAACGGCGTTAAATTCATGTTAGTGGAAATCTCACAAACACAGCAAGTAAATAACAAATAGCCTGATTATCTAAAAATATAAATTAATCAATAAATAACTTATTGAATTCTGAAAAATGCTAGATATATAAAATATAGAACAGAGCTCGATTTCTTAGTCGAGTCAGAATACAAAAAAGTCTAAGCCTCGTAAAATTTTCAAGTATAGACCATCTACAGTGGTGAATACAAAGGGGGGAAAAGAAGTATAACTTCTAATGCGTGTACATAAGTACACACACCCACTGTTTTTTTTAAATGTTCTGAACTAGCGCCCTCGTTCAATGGCGCCCGGTGCGAGTGCTCCATTCGCACCTATGAAAGCGCCGCCCCGAGATATATATACAAGGGAGCCATAGAGGAAGTGTGGAACAATAAGAGCTTCAACAAGCTTGAGCCGAATGCACGATGATAAAGAACTACCACAAAGCCTAAGTCTACGTAACGTGTCATAGATTTTGGAAAGCATGAGTGAGATATGGTGGCAGCAGTATTATTACTATTAGAATTATTGGCAATACCAAGATTATTAGCACAGTCTACAATCGGAAGAGAAACATTATTAAGTGAGATAGTTGGAATATTTATCAGGCATAGGACATTATTGAGATCAGAAATACAGGATTCAATCCGATTAGGAGTGCATGAAGTATATAACTGTTGATCATTAGCATATAAATGAAAGGAGTAGCCACGGATACTAACAGGGAGATCATTAACACACAAAGAAAAAAGGAGAGGGCCAAGGATTGAACCTTGTGGAACACCCAAGGATACAGGTAGAAGGGATGTTACAATAGAATTATCCCGCCCGCATTGAAGTTGATTAGAAACAATAGAAGCAAAAGACGAGCTGCAGAAGAGGAAAAGTGGTAGAGCTGGCTAAGCTTGGAAATTAGAAGCGAGTGGGCCACAGAATCAAACGCCTAAGAAAAATCAAGAAGAACTAATTCTAATATCGCAATGTCACCTCGGTCAAGCATCGAACGTAGATCAGTAGTTACCTTTAGTACAGCTGTTTCACAGGCGTGAAGTTTACCGAAGCCAGATTGGAATTTAGAGAGGAAATTTTTAGAACTAAGATAACCACGAACTTGGATAAAGATGACGTTCTTAAAAGCTTTGGCTAGGAAGGGTAGAATACTGATAGGGCGAAAATCGGATATGTCAGAGGGAGTGGATTATTTAGGTAGTGGAATTGCTATGGCTTTTTATGATCTGAAAAGATTTTTATAAAATTTGGTAGAGCCGTTTTTGGTTTAAATGACGTTCTGAGATTTTTGTACCAGCACGATACCGCGCGAACCAAAAACTATACCGACTTATTTGAGGTGCTGAAAGAAACTTAAAAACTTAAACGAAGAACTTAAAAATGCTCTGAACAAAATTTCATTCGGTGGGGCCTTTGTTTAAATGAAAAACTTCGGCTAAGTGTAAGAAAGGCCTTAAATTGATAAGTTTTGCTAAAACGCAAATCCAGCAATGTGATACAAAACTTTCGTCTTGTGAATATCTTGAAGTACTTCGTCAATGATATCTGTAGGTTTTCCTGATCCAGGTGCACTTTCAAAGAAAATAATAATAATAATAGAGTTTCCCTTCTAATACAGAAGGCGCACTTCTCAGCTGGGCTGAGAAACATTTACCACTGCCACTGTGGCTCAGCTGGAGCATGCAAACATAGAAACAAATATATATATACAGAAACAAATAATGACAAAGCGTGCAAGAGGAAGGGAGTCACGCCACCTCAAAAATTGATTTTTTAATAGCAACTTCACTTGCTGGCATGCTAAAAACGTTTATATTTCTATTAACATTAATAAGCATGCGATTTACAGGTTTATACCTGCCGTAATTCGTATTAGAGGAATTAATGTGTAACATAGGTTCTTCCCTCAGGTTATAATCGTTCGCTCTAAACGACGCACGGCTACGCAAGAAACCTGAGTCAACCTTACCATTCAGTAGCCGATGAACGAAAATAACGTCAGCAACCTCTCGACGCTTATGGAGAGAGCTTAAGTTAATTAATTTAAGCCTGTGCTCATAAGACGGAAGAATAAGAGGGTTTTCCCAAGGGCAGCTGAGTGCAAATCGGACAAACTTCCTTTGAACTGATTCGACTCTTCCAATTAGAGAGGAGTAGTGAGGAGACCACCCCTGGGAGACATACTCGAGTAAGGGCCTGACTAAAGATATCGATGATTGGGTATAAGGATATGTTAATCCACAATTTCACAACTCAAATCTCAATTTGTATATATCTTAAATAGCACACACATCGAAAATGTATTATTTTTAACAAAAAAACACAAAAATCTATTTCAAGATGGATCTATATACAATTCACTTGCCCCAGAGAGTTCAACAAAATTGTTCGCTTTCCTTCATAAACACCCGTACCCGTGACAGAATTTTTGAAAATGAGCACTATTATTATAATGTTTAGTCGTTGATTGGAAGCAAATGGAAGCGAAATGACTGTGTATGTCCTCTTGTGTCACATTGACTAGACAATCGTATTCGACAAATTTGGACAATCGCTGGTCGGACATGATGTTCCTCAAATATGATTTTATCAATTTCAGTTTAGAGAAGCTTCGCTCCGCGGTAGCGACTCGAACTGGAATTGTGCTAAGACGCTCAAAGGGATAACAAGGGAATAATTTTATAATACCTCTCGAGCATAACGAATTTTAAAATTCGATTTGGTTGCAAATGCCTTTGTAAGCTTCGGAAGTAGTAGAACCATACATCGACATTTCGTAGCAGAAATCCTTACCACTGATCACCGATATTCTAGTGGATGGATCTTGGAGTTTTTCCTCGAGCAACATGCATTGCTCTTGGTCGCGACCCCAGGTTGAGAAACAATGTAAAAGCCCTCATACACGGTCAAATTGGATGTACATCCAGATTTTCATTACACCCATGCACGTAACGAGATTTGATCGCTCGACCGGTTCACAATCGATAGTTTTGGTTGTACATCGGACATTCGATGTACATCCAATTTGACCGTGTATGCGGGCCTTAGCACCAGGCATAGACACAATCGATCATAGGACATCGGCCAGTGGACTCAACCGAGCGTTAAGCATAAATAAAAGAGGAAAGAAAAAAATTCACGCACAATGGGGCAATAGGTTCTTCAAATTTCTTCTTTTGTTCTCGGTCTGAGGTGCTGTTGAGTTCACTTTGGGTTGAAATAGTGTTGAGCTGATATCGAAACACAAGCTCAAATTTTTGTGTGAAATTCTCATTAAATAGGTAAAAAAAATATAAAAACATGGAAGCTTATGAGAACGAAATAATTTTATATTCCTGTGCAACCTACGCCGAAAGCAGACTTTACGGAGAGCAAACAATACAAATGTCACTTCAACCCCATTACAACTCAAACTACGTAAGGCGAACTATCAACTATCAACAACTGCGTTTAACCTGGGTTGAACATAAGCTGAACCTTATGTTAAATGGGGTATTTTACTTCTTCGACGAAGAAGATTACAGTCTTTGCTAATTTTATCAACATGGATACAAACGTTTTTAAATTCCGTAGTCAATCTGCTGATTTCTTCTAAAAGAAACTATTCTCTGGTTCATTTGTAGATATGTATTTCTTGCTTCAGTTATTGACTGAAAACAAAGTATTCGGATAGCAATTTTTACTAAATTCACTGATATCATATCCATAATCGATACATTCATCCGGCTTCACTGAACGAGTTGCTGTTAATTATTTTCAAAAATTCCCCTGACGGAGTTTTCTTCCCTGTAAAGGTAGATTCACACATTACCAGGACGTTTCAGGGACGTGTCAGGGCCGGGAGAGTGACATCCGGGGCTCGTCGAAAGAAAGGTTTCACACATCTCAGGGAACTCGAATCCGTGCTTTCTTTCAGTATATTTATGTAGTTTCATTTCACGTTAACTATACGTTAACAATATTAAAAGTTTTTAGCAAGTTCAATGGCATCATTTGATACCGAAGAACTGGTAATTATTGCTATAGCCTTGAATGAAGAGGAACAAGGTGCTACAAAAAAACTTTTTGTGTTTTTTTGTTAAAAATAATACATTTTCGATGTGTGTGCTATTTAAGATTTATACAAATTGAGATTTGAGTTGTGAAATTGTGGATTAACATATCCTTATACCCAATTAAGAAAAAGTTGTTTACCAATTAATTTGAAGCGCAACGAAGCATTTGTTTAATTGTTAATTTGTTCGATTGAAAGCTTTTTAAATTATACTATTTTCTAAGACCCATGCACACCAGCAATAGTTAAAAGTAGGTTACACTTAATTAATTTTTAAAATATCAAATAATCATTTCTGTGGAAGCGCAAGTAGCCCATTCACTTTATACAAAAAAAGGGCCAAACCTCTGAATAAATGCAACTGGAGATTTATCAGCGGGATTCTCTTCATTTTGGGTTCACAAATAATTTCCCAAAAGTTCATAAAGCCAATTGACCGGCTACTCGAGTTATGGAAGGTCAAAGGTCACAAAAATCAGTTTTTCTCAAAAATCTTGTAAATTATCGGTTTTACGCAATTTTTGGCTAAGTAAAGATTGTTCGTAAGATAAATCTGCATAAAAATGTCCTATACGAAAATTACGTAGAGTCAATGGTTTTTGAGATATGGGTTTAGGAAAACTCGGGCATCGGACATCAATTTTTCAGAAATATTCGTATACATTAGTTTTGCAAAGTGCACTAAAATTGATTTTCGTGACCTTTGACCCTCCATAACTCGAGTAGCCGGCCATTTAGCTTTATGGACTTTTGGGAAATTACTTGTGACACCAAAATAAAGGGAATTCCACTGGAAAATTTCCAGTTGCATTTTTTTAGAGGTTTAGGTACATAAGTATAAATTGCAGAATGCAGAATAGTATCATTACAATTTTCCGTTGCGTATGGTTCTTGTCGGGCCCGCCCGATGTCAATTCGATGTCCGAGGATAAAACCATTGAACTTGAGATGGACATTGATGACGCCAACCCCATTTCGTTATGTTTCTCTGGGATAGGTGTTAATGAAGATAACAGCATGAAAGAAGTGAAGATAGAGAGATAATCAAAAACATTTTTTCATACCTTTTAACCTATGGACTAGGCCTACTAGGGACACCATGTAAAAACGCTGCTTGCATTATACTTCAAAGGTGGTGCGGAAAAGAATGCAGTGCGATGCCCGAGTTTTCCCAAACCCATATCTCAAAAACCATTGGTTCTACATAAATTTCGTATAAGACATTTTTATGCAGATTTATCTCACGAATAATCTTTACTTAGCCAAAAATTGCATAAAACCGATAATTTATGAGATTTTTGAGAAAAACTAATTTTCGTGACCTTTGACCCTCCATAACTCGAGTAGCCGGTCAGTTGGCTTTATGGACTTTTGGGGAATTATTTGTGAACGCAAAATAAAGAGAGTCCCGGTGACAAATCTCCAGTTGCATTTTTTCAGAGGTTCATGTTTAAAGTGACTGGGCTAAAGGGTTTAAAATTGAACTGTGCGGACAGTTTAAAAAAAAAAAAAAAAAATTTATTAATGTGTAATACGATAACGATTGGGGGGCGAACGGCTAACAAAGACCTCGGAAAGTGGTGGCACCCGATTTGTCACTTCTGTCAAGATTCGAGGAAAGTCACTGCAGACGAACACCTAGCAGACTCGTTAGCAAGTCCTAATCCCACCTCCCCGCGGTGCCCTCTGGGGTACTTCTTCGGAAGGAGCTAACGGGAGACGGGCGAATGGCGAGCTCTCTGCGCCACAAAACAGAGTTTTAAGTCGGTTGGGCTGAGGGTTAGCAACCCGCTCCCATAAAAAACACCATTGCTACGAATCGGCAAACAATGCCTCGGAACCGGACGGACAACACGACGACGACCTTTGCTTTTCGAACAAGGACACGAATCGGATCATGGAATGTGAGAACACTGCTGGCTGAGGGACGGCTGGATGAAGTCCTCAACGAGATAAATCGATATAAAATCAAGATCATGGGACTTAGCGAGACCAGATGGCCCGATGCGGGGGAACATATCTGCCCAAATGGTGAGTCCTTCTTATATTCTGGTAGAAACGAAACTGAAAGCCGTAGGAGTGGCGTTGGCGTAATACTCACCAAAGAAGCCAGGTCCAGCCTCATTAGCTGGTCACCGGTTTCTGAGAGGATTATTACCGTGCGCCTGCGTACCAGACTAAGAAGTACTACGGTAGTCCAATGCTATGCTCCAACTGAAGACGCTGAAGATGACATCAAGGACGAGTTCTATATGCGACTGAATGAGGTTTTTCGCTCTATTCCAAGGGGAGACATCATTGTTTTAATGGGTGACTTAAACGCTCAGATCGGCCGTGACAACACGGGCCTTGAACACACAATTGGAAACCAAGGCCTAAGCCAAGTTACCAATAACAATGGTGAGCTTTTCGTTGACTTTTGTAGTTCCCACCAACTCATGGTAGGTGGAACTTACTTTTGTCACAAGAAGATACACAAAGAGACCTGGGTATCGCCCGATGGTAGAACGAGAAATCAGATAGATCACGTGGCCGTTAGCCGCAGATGGAGAACTATTCTTGAGGATGTCAGGAGTTTCAGGGGAGCGGATACTGGAAGCGACCACCATTTGGTTGTAGCAACTATTCGCCTTAAAATCGCCGCAATCAGAAACGTGCAACATGATGCTATAACCCGTAGACGGTTTAACGTAGACCTTCTGCGGGAGAGCGTTAAAAAGCGGGAATTCGCTGGAAACTTTTTAGAATTATTATACCAGCAAACCGTTTCTGACGACACAAATATTGAGGAATTGTGGAGTACGACAAAGGGCGCGATATTGACGGCTGCGGAAACAAGCATCGGTTATGTCCAAAGAAACCAGCAACACTGGATCTCGGACACAACCTGGCAAAAAATAGAACGCAGAAGGGCCCTCAAAAATAGCGTAAACTCCACAAACGACCCGGAAAGACGTCACCAATTAGAACGGGAATACTCCCAATTACACCGGGAGGTTAAGAGAAGTGTCCGGCGTGATAAAAGGCAGCAGATAAACGAGCTCGCAGAAAAAGCGGAAAACGCGGCAAACACAGGCAATAGTAAGGTGCTGTACCAAATCACTAAACAGCTCTCGGGAAAGCACTCTACTAAAAAGCATGCCGTTAAGAGTGCGGATGGAAGGCTGCTGTGCAGCGACGAAGAGCAACTCCAAAGATGGAGAGATTACTTCTTCGCCGCCCTGAATGGTACACTTACACAGGAACCTCAGGAAAATAGCAACAATGCACAGCCAATAAGAATCACCACCCGAGCCCCATCCAAGACGGAAATAGTAACCGCAATTCATGCGATGGCCAATGGTAAAGCAGCTGGGAAAGATGGCATCCCGCCAGAATTGTTGAAAGCCGACTCAAGCCTCATAGCAGATGCGCTTCAGCCAATCCTAGAAATAGCAGGGAACACCTGTACCTTTCCGGAGGATTGGACGGAAGGTATCATAGTCAAAATACCAAAAAAGGGGGACCTAACAATATGCGACAACTGGAGAGGCATCTGTTTACTATCTACAGTGGGCAAAATTTTGTCCCATATATTACTATCTAGGATAAGTGAGGCAGTTGACCGAACGCTTAGGAGGCAGCAGGCCGGATTCAGGAAGGGCCGCTCCTGTATTGATCATATTAACACCTTGAGAATAATAGTGGAGCAGTCTACTGAATTCCGATCCCCCCTTTACCTTGCTTTCGTAGATTATGAGAAAGCGTTCGACTCGGTCAATAGGAGCTTTATATGGCAGGCACTACGGCGACGTGGATTGCCTGATAAAATAATAGAATTGATAAAAGCCCTATATAACAATTCCAAATGCAGAGTTCTCCATAATGGAAAATTATCTGACAGCTTTGAGGTGAGCTCAGGAGTACGACAAGGATGCCTACTTTCGCCTTTACTATTTCTTATAGTAATAAATGACATCCTTGTCGGCGCTCTAGATAATCGAACAGGCGGCATACAATGGGGTTTGGTAGACCGCCTTAAGGACCTCGACTACGCCGATGATATCTGTTTGCTGGCCCACAGACACCAGGACCTCAAAAACATGTTGAACAATTTGGCAACAGAAAGTAGTCCAGCAGGCTTAAGGCTAAATCCGACTAAAACTAAAGAAATGCGGATAAATGCAAACACCATTGAACGGACAGCGCTGAATAACCGTGACGTGGAACTGGTAAATAAATTCTGCTACCTCGGTAGTGTTATTACCGAAAATGGTGGGGCAGAAGAAGACGTAAGTTCCAGAATAAACAAAGCACGAGGCGCATATGCATGCCTGTTCCGCATATGGAGATCAACGGAGATCTCAACTAACACCAAATTGCGGCGTGAAGGCTGTTCTTTTGTACGGTTGCGAAACATGGAAAGTCACCCAATTCATCACAGGGCGCCTACAAGTCTTCATCAACAGATGCCTTCGTCGTATCCTAAAAATCCGCTGGCAAGATAGAATTTCAAACGAAGAACTATGGCGCCGTGCCGGCCAAGAAAGGATAGACGACCAAATCAGGCGAAGGAAATGGAATTGGGTTGGCCACACCTTGCGACGCGAAAACGAAAACCTAGCCAAACAGGCCCTTGACTGGAATCCGCAAGGTTCCCGTCGAGTAGGAAGACCTAGAACAACGTGGAGGAGAACCCTACTAGAAGAAGCCGCAACTACTGGGAGATCCTGGTCGGAGCTGAGAGCTGTCGCGCAAAACAGAGTCCGCTGGAGGGCAACTGTTTCCGCCCTATGTCCCATGAGGGATTAAAGGAGTTTAAAGAAGAAGAATACGATAACGATGTGCGTATTATTTAAAATGCAATGAATAATATCAATAAACAGTTTTACTTGTTCATCTTTAAATAAAAACTAGTTGGGATGTGGGTTTGACCCCTTCGGTCCACACGATTAACTTCCCAGTATGATGAACGAAGATGGAATAAACTGACTTCTTACAAAATAGTTATACTGTACTAGCATAATGGCGCGATAAAATAGTGGGCGCCACTTATGCGAGGTATTACCCCCTTAGCCACAAGCCCGGAAGAGCATGACCAAGGAGCCAATACCATACATAAGAAATGAAAAGAAAATCCGGAACTCATACGCCGGCCACACGGAGTTATCTAGCTCGCCGGAGGGGTCGTGGGGTGTGTGGCCGGGGCTTACCGCGGTTGGTTCACCACTTACCTGTGTCTGTGCAACTTTGACTTCCGTCCATCATCCTCCTGTCATCGCCTGAGCCGCATCACCCTGAAAAGGAATGACCCCCTCCCTCAACCATTCCACTAAAAAAATTTAATTCACGGACATTATATTTATTGTATAATCAATTAACATTTTAACATTCCTGGTAATTACAGGTAATCCGCGCACAAGAATACAACATTTTACCAAGGACATTCAATATTCATTCAACATGCCCTACTAATGGTATCAGATACAACAATAAGAAAAATTTTCAATGACACGAAACGGTAAACTATAAGTAATTATAATCACACAATGCTGGGAACGAAAGATGTGGAAAAGAAAACGCGTCGTACGGGTACCCTTACGTCGTTTAGTTTTTTACAAATGATCTATTAGATCCCACAGTCATATAAGGAAAATTAGATACCTGTAGAATAACAAGAATAAAAATTTGTCAAAAAAACGAACATAAGTGTAAATATCTTAAATTTAAGCATACATATTTGTGCTTGGTGGTGGAGTGTGTATGTCTGGATTTTTTTATTTGTTCCTCTTATAAATCAGTGGGTTGCACCGCCAAAAAAACTGAAAATCAAAAAAAATCTGGGGAAATGCAGCCACAATTTTCCTCTTTATTGGGAATAAAGCCGTTCTCAATCACCAGTGGTCTTCAATAATGCACGGTTGACACGTTGTCTTCTTGTTATTTGGAAAAAAGAAGGATTATGCCTTCCAGGCTGCTACGCCAAGGACGGAAAACTCAGATCAAAACGGAGGCAAAACGTGTATCAACACCTCAATAAACAATAACAACCGCTTCTTATAAAATGTTGTTAGTACATACCACAGTCTTCGGCAAAAATAAAAATATTTCCAAAAAATATATATATATATATATGAGTTGGACGACCAGCCTCCACAAAATGACAGAGTTAGTACTCCCACAGGTTTTGGTCAGGTCCTCGGGTCTCCTTTATCCCCGATCAATACTATACACCGCCTGTCACCTTCTTGTTCAGCAGGAACCGTCGAGCTCAAGTTGGCACCACCGCTTCCTTCTTCTTCTCACGTATGGGTTTTATACCTTCTTCGATAAGTTGGTTATTATCCGGTTAGATTCCTTCTACGTTTTTACTTCTATTTACGTTTTTATCGTCCGTAAAATTACAACACCATTTTTTTCCTGGGCTCGCATACCGACCCCTTCAAAAAAACTTCTAAACCGCTCTTACTTATAACGAATTTTTCCCAAAACAAACTATCCGATAAACCGTCTATGCTATTCAATATTTTTTTCCAGACTGACTCCCAAATTTTTCTTGTCTATTTTTGTTTTATTTTTCCTCGCCTACTTCTTAAAATTTCCCTTTTTATTACCAAGTGATTTTGAGCAAAATTTCCCCTTACAGGTTGATTCCAAAATAAATTGCCCAACCAAAATAAATTTTCAACCGACCGTTATAATACGTTTAGAACTAGTGGAAAATTGGCTAGTATCAGAACTGATGACAAAGCAATCCCGAGAGAAGCTAGTTCAAATAACTATAATAGTAGTAAATCCACAAGCTTTTTCTACAGAATTTGTTTTTCCTGAACGTTAGCAAACAAACATTTCCTCCTCCGTGCACTAAAGCGGGTGTTCAAATTCGTATTGACCGTGCTGAAGGGCCGTTGACGAGCTAAGAAGCGAATGACTTAATTTGGAAATTCCAAAGCTTTCCGGAGATATTAGCAAAACTGTAACTGTTAAGTACTTGTCGGACTTGACCAAAAAGAACAAATTTTGCGTAACTACTGGGAATCCCGGGATAACCGCAATTTCCTGAAACTGTATCACGCGTAGAAAACAATTCCCCGTCAAAAAGTGCTAATCCAAGGTTTGAAAATTCGCGATGTTTATAAAGGGTAACGAAATTTTTGCACGATTTTGAAAGGTTGTCAGATTTTGACAAGTGATGTTTTGTTCGAAGGCTATCTCTGTGCAGAACCCAAAAAAGATCACTTCGTTTAGAACGGGTCTCATTCCATCGAGTTTATTAGGTATTAGCAAAACTTGTCTTTCTGACAATTAGCCGAAGTTTTTATATTTAAACAAAAAAGGCCCGACCGAATATTATGAAATTTTTTTCAGAGCATTTCTTCGTTAATATTATTTTTTCGGCACCTCAATGAAGTCGATATAGTTTTTAGTTCGTGCGGTATCGTGCAGGTACAAAAATCATAAACGTCGTTTAAAGAAAAACAAAAACGGTTCGACCGAATTTTATGAAAATCTTTTCAGATCATATTTTGGTTAATACTCTTCGAACGGCGTCGAAGTCGAACGTCAACTAAGTCGATATCTTTTATAGTTCGCGCACTATCGTGCAGGTACATAAATCACTTATGTCATTTAAACCAAAAAACCCCACTACCAAATATTATAAAAATCTTTTCAGATTATATTGTCGCTAATACGCTTCGAACGGCGCCTCAAGTAAGTCAATATCTTTCGTGGTTCGGGCGATATCGTGCAGGTACAAAAATCACTTACGCCGCTTAAACAAAAAAATGGCTCCACCGAATTTTCTGAAAATATTTTCAGATCATATTTCGGTTAATACGCTTCGAACGACACCTCAACGAAGTCGATGTCTTTTTTGGTTCGCGCGGTATCGTGCAGGAAAAAATGACCACATCCGTATGCACATACACACACACATACTTCCTCCCAATTTTTTGCTTAAAATGCTTCTGGGACCTTGAAAGATGAAAATACGTTGAAATTTTCGATTTCGATTTTCGGACCGATTACAATAACTTACTATACTGGGAAGTTAACAAGTTATATTAGAGGTGAGTTTTTATAACATAATAGGCCTCTCGTTGAATTTTTGCGCAGGGCCTCCAGTCGTCTGGCCGTGGCATTGGCGTCGTGAGGTGGCCGATGTTGTTTTCGTTCATCAGCTCCTTAATTGACGAGCCAACTTAGGGTTTTTAAGTCGCCGTGCGTCGGTTAGAGAGAACAGATATAATTTGAAAGGGCCACTTGTCTTACACACCAACTCCTCTAACACCAACTAAGGCCGATTTGCAAGCCAAGTCTACTGAGACAGCACTGCACAATCTGGTGCTCAAGCTTGAACATGCAGCTCTAAACAAAGGAGTTGCGCTGACAGCCTTCCTCGATATCGTGGGAGCCTTTGATAACACATCCTTTGATACTATAGCTAGGGCTCCAAGTAGACACAGTCTAAGTATCACTTTCTGCAACTGGATTGACTCTCTGCTGAGAACTCGCAAACTAATTGTTTCTCATGTTGAGGGGTCTCTGGAGGGCACTATAGCAAGAGGCTGCCCGCAGGGAGGAGTTTTATCTCCACTTCTCTGGTGCCTTGTTGTAGATGAACTCCTCGAGCTGCTCAACGGTCGAAACATTTTCATAGTAATCATAGTAATTACAGGTGAATCTGAAGGCGCCTGCAGTAGGCACTTGATCTGGTCTCTACCTGGTGCGAGAGCGTAGGTCTAAAAGTCAATCCCGACAAAACCATTCTAGTTCCTTTCACCAGGAAACGATCACTACCGGGAATTTGGGAACCTACATTCGCGGGCAGAACTATAGGCTTTTCACAACAAGCCAAATATTTAGGAGTGACGCTTGATGCCATGCTCAACTGGAAACAGTATATGGACACTCTGATGTGTAGAACGCGCAGATCCCTGTGGGCTTGCCGCAGAGCTTGTGGTTCCACCTGGGGTTTGCAACCGAAAAGCATGTATTGGATATACACCACCACCATAAGACCCATGGTAACTTATGGAGCTTTAGTTTGGTGGCACAGAACGAAGCTTAAGGGTTCCATAACCATTTTAAGCAAAATTCAAAGAATGGCTTGCCTTTCCATCACTATGGCCATCCGCACTTCCCCAACGGCAGCGCTGGAGACTCTCCTCAATTTGGTACCCCTCCACCTTGAGGTAGAGAAGTCCGCCATAAACGCGGCGCTGCGGCTGAAAGCGAATGGTTACTTGGGCGCTGGTCTTGGGCGAGGACATTCTATAATAATCAACATCATAGAAGAGATTCCGGAAGCGGAGATGCTATCGGACGGCATGCCCGTTAAAATCTCAAAATTTAAGCAACCTTCTGTACATATACAGGAAAGGCTTACCTGGACTTTCCCTAAAGTTTTGCCGGGTGGGCTAGTATGGTACACGGATGGCTCTAAAACGGTGACAGGTGTAGGCGCCGGAATCTGGAGTGAAAGTCCCAGATTCAGCAAGGCTATAAGTCTAGGCACTCTGGCAACTGTCTTTCAAGCAGAGGTGTACGAGAGAGAACTTGAGAAGGGCCTACCAAAATAAACGGATTTTTATCTTCTCTGATAGCCAAGCGGCAATTAGAGCGATAAGGTCCCGTAGGACCAAGTCGAAATTAGTTTGGGACTGCCAACGTGCTCTTCATGAGTTGGGCGTTCTCAATCAAATTACACTTGTCTGGGTCCCGGGTCACCGGGGCTTTGAAGGCAATGAAAGTGCGGATGCCCTGGCTAAACAGGGCTCTGATTTAGAATTCATTGGTCCAGAGCCGGCTATTGGGGCACCGTCCAGCTTGCTGCAAAGGGCCCTGGCCGATCGGACTTTGATGAAACATATTGAACGCTGGAGGTCCGCGCCTGGACTGGCCAACTCTAAGCGGTTCCTTCCTGTGCCGTCCCCTAAGACGGCCAAGGAATTATTACGGCGCAGTAGGAGTGATGTTAGGACACTTGTTGGCTTAATTACCGGACACTGTGCCCTAAATTACCACTTATGGAAGATAGGAAGGGCGGAGGACCCTACATGTAGGCTTTGCCTAGAAGAGGATGAGTCTGCCCTCCATGTTCTCTGTGAGTGCCCTGCAATAGCAAGGAGCAGGGTCTCTCTGTTCGAGAAGTCCCTGCTCGAACACTCAAGTCTAAGCGACAAACCACTAGGCAGACTGCTGAACTTGTTCAGACGGTCTGGCCTACAAATATGAGGTGTAGGGGTTGTAGTACAATAGGCCAACTTAATGGCCGCAGTACCTTTGGACCTAATACCTCACACAGGAAAAAAAAAAGGCCGATTTGAACCTGTAAATCGCATGTTCATTAATGTTAACAAAAATAATGTTTTAGCGTGACCATTAAAAAAGATGTCCTTAAAAGGAGTCGTTCAATCTCACGTGACTGTGCTGCCTCGCTCCTCCTGTTATTGCACGCTTCTTTGGTGCTACTTTGTGGTTGTTTTTTTTTAACTTGTTATATGTATTTGCATCCTATAGTTGAGCCTCGTCATTTTTCTTGGCCCAGTTGAGAAGTGCGCGTTCTGCGTTAGAAAGATTTACTCTATTATGAATATCCATAGCTGCTACCTATAAGTTTGACCACTGGATTGCCCATTAAGCTTATTTGCATATCTTGGTTCTAAATTCGGTTTCAATTGTAGTAAGAAGCTGGATGAAATTACAATAAATCGTGTTTATGTTAAATTAAAAAAACCAGATAACAATCTAAAGCCATGAATACAGTATATATTTTTATTATTTTTTCAATGAAGCCACAAAATTCCGAATAACATTTTTATGTAATAAAACAATTTCAACAATAAAACACAAAAAACCAAGGAAATTTCCAAAAAGATATGTTAAAAAAATTAGTTGAAAATGTGTTAAGGAAATACTTTGAAATTCTTTCCGTTCATCTCGAAATATTTTTAAAAAACCAGCTCTCAATCCATCCTGAAAGGCAATCTTTTCACAAATACTAAAATAACCATTTTCTAGTAGTCTTAGTATGTGGTAATCAAAAGCCTGCAAAAGTGGAGAGTTTAGTGGTAGTGGAAAGCTGTATAACATTTTGTACGAGCAAAAACTGGTTTTTCTGAAAACTGGTCGACCGAGTACTCTCTGCTGTTCAAATAAAATGTTTATTGCGGATTTTGTCGTTAAAAAAGCAAAAGATCTGTTTAGTTTAGCAATGCTTTCGAACCACAATTTATCCTCCATTGGAATGGTAATATCCTTGATGTCTTGCATAAAATCTTAAGTATCAGCAATATCCTTATACCAACTTTTAATCGTTGCAACTTGAAAACCACTTTTCCGTAGGTCGTCCTTTGTGTGAATTTCAGGTTCATATGATGTTGTTGTAAGAGAGCTAGCCAAGAATGATAAGTACATGTTGGATATTATGAAGCCCATAAATAATGCTAGTCCAAAATATATAGTCCATGGTTTTCCTAACTTGAAACTGGCGCCTGATATCGGAAAATAGAGAATACATCTAACAATCTCCATCAATATTTGTCCAAATTCTAATTTCCCTTTTATCTTGACTGACGTTGGATATCCAAATGTTGTGGCAAATATAATAAAACATAAAATACACACATATGTTAGTTTCGTAAACGGTCGGATTATATATACATAATGTGGCAAAGGTTTTGCAGTTGGAACCAATATACAAGCTTGCTCAAATCTCTCTGGATAAGATAGTGATACACTGAATGAATTGATGGGACTGTGATACCTTGATAGACTTGGCAAACTAAAAGTTGTCAAGTCAATTTTCTTGCTTTTTAAAACTTCCATCCTATCTGACATATGTATTTGAAAACTTGTCATTAATACCTTTAAAAGTTGCGTTATGTTTTTCAGTGAACATTAAAATAACTTTTACTGCAATTCCCGTGAGGACCTCCTCACCTTTTTCATTTCTATATATTATAACACGTGGAGGACTAAACTCATACTGGATGTGTAACGGATATCCTTTCATATCTCTCAACTTATCTCTGTACAAATATGTTTCAGGAGATTCAGTAACGTCTTCTATTTTTGAATCCGGGAATGGGTCGAATGTGTACAGTTTTCTTGTTTCGGCAACCATTGCCACAACATTTAAGAAATCGTTTTCCCAAAACCATTTAAAAACTCCCAACAAGTTTTCAACTTCCTTCGTTTCTGCTGTGAATACAACCAAAATTTTTGTACTGTGGGTTCGATTTAAAACTGCATTTGCGATTTCTAATACGGGAAACGTTTCTCTTTCGATAAACAAAAAACAAATGAAATTATTAATGAAGACTTCTTTTAAAGTAGAATCTATAACTTCTGTTAAAACAATTGAGGGTAAATAGAATTTGTTCTGTAGCTGCCAGTAGAAATCGTTTGAATCAAATCTTAACTTATCCTCAGAAATGATTAGTGCTTGTTGAAATTTGTGGATTTTTTGTAATCGCTCAGTTAATTTAATTAAATCAATTTTTATTGTGTTAGAACTACAAAGTGGACACGCAAGCAAAAATATGACACCATACCACATTGTTATCCGAATTTACGCTTTACTAAACAATAGCCAAAGTAGACCATAATAGTCACCTTGATGATGATAAACTAGTTTGGAGTGCAATAATATTTACCAAAAAGAACTAGGTTAAAAAGTTATTTGCCCATTGATCATCAGTCAATTAAGGACATAAGCTGAAAGCTACTCTCGATTTAATGGAAACACCATTACCAGTAGGCAAATATTAAGCCTATTTGATATTTACAAAAAAAGAAAAAATCTCTATTCAAAAATTGTGACCAGTCCTAAGTGACAAGGTTTGGGGGTTCTTCGCGCTGACTTCTTATGAAATTCTTGTTTTGGTTTTTATGTCAATGCTAACAAAAATCACGTTTATTTCATTTCAACTTCGCTTCTACGTTACTTTTAATTTAGTAAAGAACTTCAAATTGAGTATCACCTGTATGATTGCGTTGTGACTTATGACTGCTCTTAGAATACGGGAGAATAAATCACTTTTAGTTCTAAAACTAGCAAAAACCCGCGTGCGTTGCAGCGCCTTTTAATAAAGAAAATTATGTTTGCATAGTCCGGGATAAGAAAAGGGTATAATCAAACAAAGCACAAATCTGCAAAACATTTGCCTTTAAAAATACTTTAAAGTAATTTTGAAGCAACTTATTTCGTATATTGAAGAAAACTGTCTTCTTGCTAAATGGCAATCTGGCTTTAGATAGACATAGTTGTGAAATTGCCTTATTAAAAGTCTCTTCTGATATTTATGATGCCTTAGACAACAATAAAATAACTTTCTTGAGTTTACTGGACTTCTCGAAACATTTGATTCCGTTGATTCAAAGAATTCAAAAGCAAAGTTTAACTACATATTACTTTATTAATAATTATATCTTCTTACAGACATCACAAAATTTCGTACAGAAAGAATTTCTACAATAAAAAATGAAAAACCAATAAAATTTCCAAAAAGATATGTTAAAAAAATTAGTCGAATATGTGCTAAAGTAATATTTTCAAATTCTTTTCGTTCATCTCGGATTATTTTTATAAGACCAGCTCTCAAGCCATCCTGAAAGGCAAACAGATCACAAGTACTGAAGTATCCCATTTGTTGAAGTGTTAATATATGATTGTCAAACGACTGCAAAAATGGAGAATTTAAAGGTAGAGGGAATCTCATTAACAATTTAGAGGAACATATTTTTGTTTTTCTAAATAATGGTCGGGTCAAGAGTCTCTGTTGTTCAAACAAAATACTTGTTGGGGACTCTGTTGTTATATACGCCAATGAACTATTTAGCTTGTACACATTTTCAAACCACAATTCATCATTCATAGCAAAGGTAATATCCTCGATGTCTTGTAACAAATTTCCAGAATATTTTATTATTTTGTACCAACTTTCAAGGATTGCAACTTTGAAACCACTTTTCCGTAGCTCATCCTTTGTTTGAATTTCGGGTTCATATGATGTTGTTGTGAGAAAGCTTGCCAAAAAGGATAAATACATGTTGGATATTATAAAGCCCATAAATAATGATAGTCCAAAAAATATAGTCCATGATTTTCCCAATTTGAAATTGTTGTCGGATATCGAAAAGTAAAGAACACATTTTATAATGTCCGTAAGCAGTTGTCCAAATTCGAAATTCCGTTTTATTGTGACTGATGTGATATATCCAAATATTGTGGCGAATATGATGAAACAGAAAACTCCAGTCCACGTTAATGTGGTAAATGGACGGATTATATACAAATAATGTGGTAAACGTTTAGGTGTTGGAACTAATATACAAAGTTGTTGAAACCAAGCGGGATAGACTAATGATATACTGTTGGTATTATGGGGATCGTTCTTGTCCGATATTTGCTTTACTTCATAAATACCCAGATGGATTTGCTTTTTTGTTACAATATCCAATCTTTCTAAAACACTGGCAAATTGCTTATTGATACCATCAAAAGTTGCGTTATGTTTCTTAATGAACATTAAAACAATATTTGTTAATGTTCCTGTAAGGATCTTCTGGCCTTTTTCATTTTGATAGATTAAAAC